>BSBM01000256.1:600000-885000 GCA_027924585.1 Larix kaempferi
GTAGATAGATATGATAGGTAATTTTCCAAGATGATGGAAGTACCAGTCTGTATATTCTGTTAATTTACCTACTGTTAGTAATTAGTATTACTTACTGTATTTTCCTTACAGTACTATTCTTTATTATTTTTTTTTTACCAAATAGTAAGTTTACTGTCTTAAGATTATTACTGTGATTTGTATCCATTATTGAAATCATTTCTGATACATAAATTAAAGAAAAATGCATAACCTCTTTGTACAGAACTAATCTTTCATTTTCAAGCTTTAAGACAGGGTTTATAATTCCATAATTTCCTTTTCAAAATTTTACTATAGTCTACTGTTATTTTCACTACTGAATATACAATATAGACAAGTAAACAAAGCCTATTTTAAGTTCTGTAATTTTTTTCAAACATACAGTAGAAAAACCCTAAACCCTAACAATCCATTTACAACCCTCATAACACAGAACTAGCATATCATGTCTTTATTCTATTAACATAATCAAATTACAATAATCATTCTGGTCATTGACCAAGGGTAATACCCTTCCAAACAAACATTCTACAATATTCTAGAATTGTTCCAAATTTGCCAACTGTTGCACATTTCATCAAACATTTAAAAATTTATTTTTATAACCATAAATAGTGTTACCAACTCTCAACAACAGTCATTATTATTCAACCATTTCAACTCATGATAAACCATGTGACAATTGCCATAAAGATAAACATAGAATACAACTTTATTCATTTCCATAATTTGACAAAGTCGAAGTCTCGGTATCATATCGATGACCAAACTCAAGCCATACATTTCATACAAATCAAACCCTAACCCTCGAACTTTTAGAATGAAAAACGTAGCATCATGTTTATAAAACAGACGAACTACACACAGGCTGAGACCTTGCCATTTTTATCAAACATCTACCATCATTCTTTGAAACACATAGGATTTACGATATCCAAGTCTAGAGAAACCCTCACTACAACTATTACATTTTTATAGTTATTAGCTATAGAAGAAATGATAACAAGAAGTTCCCATTTCATTTTCATAACTATAACTTTATTTCATCAAGCATAAAAGCATAACCATATTGAAAACAAGTTGCATCTCTACATTAAGTCTGAGAATAAGAACTCTTCTCCACGACAATTGCATTTCACATTCAACACGGCTTTTGCCCTGTGGGTTGAGATATTATCCTCCCCATTTCTTTTACAGTTTACAAACCCTATCTCTACGAATTACAAACTCTCTAAGTTAAACACAATTACATAGAACAACACACATTTCAACCATCATCCTCATCTAAACAGAGTTATAAGGAAAACTCTGAGGCTTACCGTTTGGTGTAGCTGTTGCCAAACTTAATCACCCGAATTGGAGAAGTCACGAACCTCTGCACCTGCAACAGCAGTAAAGATGTTGTAAAAAAAAATACATTCCTCTTTTAAAGAAACGAATGCAACCACTATGTTAATGAATGATTTTTGAAAAGCTACAGGAAAAGGGTTCGAAACACATTACCTTAAAAATGTTGGGAATAGAGCCGAAAATGCCAAACAACAGCAACTGCAGTTAGAACTGTAACCCACACTATCGAATGCTGAGAAAGAGGGAAATCCCACCAGGCTAACAACCTTTAAATAGCTAAAACAATGTCGAGACCTGTATCAACCAAGGAAGGCTTGGTCTCTCTTTTCAAAACTTAAAACAATGTTGTAGCTGTAAGACCCACTTAAAACCCTACTCAAAGGGAAGGAAAAACCACACAAGTCATCACTTCAAATCATCCCTGAACAAGACTCTAAAATGTTAACCATGACGAGTTCTCATAACAACAGACTTGGCTCTTAAAACTTCCATAGGTCACGGGTTCAAAACACAGGCATAATGAGTCTGGAATGCAAAGCAAGAACCCTAAAAACTCTCAGCCTGTCGGCCGAACATAGTGCCACTACTACCAAATGCCAAAGTTACAATAAACACTTTGAACCTAATGGATGTAGGGTTTAACTCTCGTCCATCAAAACCCTACCAGATGAATGGTGGAGATCACTGGTTAGTTTCACGAAACACCAAGCAACCTACCACATTAAATGAGCTATCATTGCCACAACCACGAAGGAGCCAGCTCAACAGCACTTGAACCATTGTTAAATTACAACTTAACACATAATTGTTACACCACGAAACTATCACATGCCCAAATCTCCCTATGACATCCACAGTGGAACTCCATTAACTCGGCAGTTGTATGCATTCAATGCATAGGCAACGTTTATATCTGCCAACCTATGGCATGTTAACATTCACATCATATTATTAATTACCGTAGACATTGTATTTCGTAATGTCGTCATGGACCACCTTGTCAATACATGTTAAACATTTGATAGATATACTCGTTAGGTTTGCATAGTATCGCATATGATCACACTAATACACACAATACCCATAACATAAAGTTATATGTTTCTAATACTGTGATAATATTTCAATCCACATTGTAAATAGATTATAGATATAATCTAAGGAAATGCACACACGTACATTCTAATGTATCGTGTAAATAGAAGTCATGTCAATAATTCAATTTATCACCATTATTGTAGAGTATAGTTCCTAGGCAAGTTATTAAATAATTCATACATAGAATTTCTACAAATTGCCATGGAGGAAAAAGATAGACAATCATGTACGGATCAACATGAAACTTAAATGAAAACCATATATAATTCTGAGTATAAAACTGAGACACAATCGATACAGACCTTCTCTTGAGTCAAATACAAGATTATAATTTACAAAAATTAAGATGCATTGTTTGCATCAGTAATCATATTCATATATCTTTATCTTAAACGATTTTAGTCTTTAACCAAGTTTCGCACCCGGTAGAATGTCCAAAGTTTTATCTTTTCAAATATTTACGAAGGAGATTACTGAAAAACTGTTTGGTCACTTGTTGCAACTTTAAATCCTTACCTATAAACTGCCACAAGTATGAATTCACATGCTTTAGCACAAATGCTAAGTAAGCCTCGGGGCGTCCGTAGGACCGCTTCATCAATCAACAACAACACATTAGTCAAAATAGTTGATTCATAAATCGTAACAACAACAATAGAAGTTTGCAATAGTACAGCTGAGTATGAATAACATCAAGACATAAACGTGAATCATCTAGTCACAAATCTTATACTATAAATTAGCATGGTACTTAGTACTGCAAGATAACCTTTTATGCATTGTTCTTTTCTGCACACATTAAATATGCATTAATTGTCACATCGAAATTTTTTAAATTTTTGTGATTTTTTGGGGATGTTAAAGATGGTGGCTCTGATGGCCCTACTTGGTTTGTACCATGAAGATACATGCTATGGCGAACAACCACCTATGTTAAATTTTCAGAATTTATTTCAATCTGATATAGGATCTTAACTGAGAGAATAACATGTACAACAAATCTACAACATATCAATCATGGACACAATAATGCAAGCACACAAGAGACACAGAGTTTACTTGGGGAAAACCATAAAGGTGAAAAACCCAAATAACTTCCTCAGAGATAGATAGAGCAATGATACAACCAGAATACAAGAGATAGTCTTCTCCTAGCAGCAGAGCCTCCTCCTCCACAAGTGCGCCACTCTCCCGAGAGTGTGAGAGAGAATAGAATGTGTAAAATGAGAGAGACACACTCTCTATTTATACACTAACTTGACTTGACCTTTACTCAACTAGGTCGGCCTCAACTTAACCACTTAACATAATGCTGACTAGGCTGACACCCAATAGGGTGGTCTAATAACCCTTTGACCCACATGGTCGACCCCAAATAGGGTGGTCTAATAACCCTTCGACACACATGACTTATACAGGGCCAACCCCAACAAGGTGGTCTAATAACCCATCAAGTATAAGTTACGACACTTACAATATAAATGACAACACTTCCATATAGAGGAATAATAACATCTCTATAGGAATACAAACACTTCCGTATAGA
Organism: Larix kaempferi; assembly: GCA_027924585.1. Classification (NCBI taxonomy): domain Eukaryota; kingdom Viridiplantae; phylum Streptophyta; class Pinopsida; order Pinales; family Pinaceae; genus Larix; species Larix kaempferi. The sequence continues at coordinate 604,016 of BSBM01000256.1, forward strand.
GGAATAATAACATCTCTATAGGAATACAATATACATATATGTGAAATACATTCTGAAGTTACATATACATCAACAGCCTGTGCGAATAGTATGAATGACTCTTGTGCCTCTGGTACTTACTGATGTATAGGAGACACATCTGGCTTGGGTAGCTTCCGACGAGGTGGAGTTACTGGGAGATTGGGATCTATGTGCCTCGCATTGGGACGTTGCTGAGGCATCCCCATCCCAACACCCTAGTACTCCAAGATATCAAAATAGTTAACATGCTTCCCCAGCACAAACTCTGCGTACATCTTTCTCAAAAAATACAAAGGCATTTCCCTGTTGTTGTGTGGTGGTGCATCAAACACCATGTGCCATCGGTCCATCCAGTTATCTATGAATGGTTGATATGCACACCACTCGGTAGAAATGTGCCTTTTGTTTGCATTAGGGACGTCACCATCCCATGGATCTCTAAACAGGGATAATATTTGTTCTTTTGAGATTTTCAACTTCTTTACTTCTCTATAGCTAAGTCCATCCAAATATTGTTTCCTCTTTCTTTCTGTGAAAGTGGAAATATCTTGCAAAGCACCATTAGACCTACTAAAGGTCTCTATCATTGCATCCAAATTGGATGCAAGCATAACATGCCTCTCATCAACAATAGTAATTGAGGCTCAAATTTCCTTGATCCTCTGAATCTCTCTTTGGATGTCAGTGTGGGCATCCATGGTCATCAATGCAAACAAAAACTAAAAATAAAAATCATTAGAAACGTATACATGTGCTATAATGAGATCTCTCAAAAATGAAAAATGTACAAACTTTGTGCAAGAACAAATACATTACAAACATAAATATTAGCTTAGGCATACATTACAAACATAAATATCATTTCATATGACCATTACAGGCATACATTATGGATCATTGAGAGCATAAGGGCGGAGACCATGCGGGCATAAACACCATGACGATGTGGCAAAGATATGTATTTTTATTAGTTAAACTGAGGCAGCATATTGATGGACAAAATGAAAACATGCTGGTAGAATGATGAAGAGATGACTAATGATATGGGCATAATGTTGTGATATGCATATAGACAGTGTAAAGTGTATGAATGGAGATATGGCAGTAGATTGATATGACATGAATAATGATGACATAATGAAGATGTACAATATGATGATGTGCTACTGGTGTACAAACTAAGATGCTGATGATATGTATGGAAAAAATGAATTCATGATTATTGGGGCTACATATGATGAACAAAATGTTGATCTAGGGAAGCATGAAATAGGGACATAATGCTTGCTTGGGTTATGAAAATTAATGATAATCAGAATGATGTTATAGACAGATATGTTGGGTGACAATGATGATTGATGTGATAAGTGAGCCATTGTGTATAACAGGGTGGATGTAAAATTCATTAAAATTTTAAAATTTTAAGTTTTGGCATTTTATTTACAAATATTTTTAGGTGACAATGATGATTGATGTGATCAGTGAGCCATTGTGTCTAACGGAGTGTATGCAAAATTCATTAAAATTTTAAAATTTTAAGTTTTGGCATTTCATTTACAAATGTTTTTATATTAGGGAAACATAACAATTTATAAACTTAATGACGAGATGAAGCAACGATTTAGATGCTTACCTTTCCAATCGTTCTTGCAAGATGAATTTTGGATTGTTGAGCCTCCAAATATCCTCGGTTGACATTCTCCAATGCGTTTTGGGAAGGCAAGATCGCTCGAGCATTCGCGTTTGGATAGCACAATGGATAAAACAGTGTCTCAGCCCACGACACTGTTTCTTTTTTTGTTATATTAACCATAACGCTCGAGCGTTATGGTTAATATAACAAAAAAAATAAACAATGCCGCAATATTGTTTTTCTTATATCAACCATGGCAATGTTTATTTTTTGGTTATATTAACCATAATGCTTGAGCGTTATGGTTATCACAATAACGCTCGAGCGTTATGGTTAATATAACAAAAAAATAAACAGTGCCATGGTTAATATAAGAAAAACAATACTGCGTCATTGTTTTTTTTTTGTTACATTAACCATAACGCTCGAGCGTTATGGTGATCTATGCTCAATATAACAAAAAAAAAAACAGTGCCATGGATGATACCGCAGCACTGTTTATTTTTTTTGTTATACTAACCATAATGCTCGAGCATTATGGTGATCACAATAACGCTCGAGCGTTATGGTGATCACAATAACGTTTGAGCGTTTTGTGATCCTATCCTACATGTTAACTGACATGGCAGGTTTGGAGCCCTCCATACCTAGTTTTACAGAACGCGTGAGTGGTGTTCATTTACACAATTCTCGCACGTTTCGCATTTACCCATTGCATCTAAAAGGTCCCTCAACTTCATGCACACTCCCTAAATTTTACTTCCAATGATCAAGAGCTCAATCTTGTTCGAATGATAATCATAAGAATAAGGTTGAATTTTGGGTCATTCAAAGTGAATCTTATTTTGGCACAATTCTAAGTATCTCTGTTTTATTTTGATCTCATGGGTTTTGATTGAATTGATGACTTACTCAAGCTTAACCACCACTTTTCACCAAACCATTTTTCACCAAACCACATACTTAAGACTGTAAACTTCTCCGACCATATTTATATAAAGATGTGATATTTCAATGTCAAATGAAAAAATTGGCATAATGCCCATTTTTGTCCGCTTAACCCTAAACGAAGCGTCAAACTTAGTTTAGGAGGTTCCAGAAAATGATATCATTCCTTTAAAAAGAGTACCTCAATTCTGTCATGAATGGTCAATCGTCACGCAAAACAGCAATATTCTTCCACGTTGGTAGCTTTTCTTCAATGAAACCAACATCTAATTCCTCGCTTCTAAAGAATTTAGTGAAGGCGATATATAAAAATGTTCATTGCCATGTGAATAAATGTTCATTGCCATATGAATAAGCATCTACTTGGGAGACGAAAGACTGCGTGGCTGCATTCTAACAAAATCCACGTCGTTAGAAAAAAAAGAAACAGACGTTGAATATTCGATTTGAACTTCATTATTCAATCAATCTACCTCACGTTTCCATCGTTTTTCATACGAAGAATGTGAAAAGATCCTTTGTAGTCCGTTACAAATGCCGAGTGTTTTCATCCTTTTTATTGTTTGTTTCTAACTTGTTGTATCCATAAAGTTCCATCCACCATTTTCACATCCTCCCCATTTTCTAATCTCGTTTAAGATTTCTATGTTATGTATAGAAAGAAGCTTCAACGACCCAAATAGTTTTTTCATTTATTCTTGTCCAAAATTGAATATGCAAGAAACCATTCACTTGTTAAGCACATCATTACATTACACGAAAGATGTGAAGGCAACATACGTTGTGGCAGCTAATGCAATGGGTTAAAATGACCTTCGTCTTCAAGCAAAATATATGGAGGATGAAGCACTATTTAGAGAGATCAACCTCCATTATCATAGTTTATCTAGTTTTACAAATGGAACTTGTATCATGGTTTTCAAGTTTGATGTGTATTTATATTTTTCCATTTTTCTCCATTTTAACTAGATTTGTATATTGAACATTTTAACTAGACTTGTATAGAAATATGTTGATATATTGTGATATTAATTTTTTATTATTCGATTAGTATTGTCATTATTAGTTACTTAGGACTTTAATTATAATTGTACTCTTTGTCTCTTATATATATACCAAGGAGATCTAGTTTTAGGATCATCTCATCTTGTATTGTGCATTTGATGCATTGTAGAAGGAGGTTGCTACCTTGAAGACATTTGTTATTCATCTCTTTATTTCATTATCAAGGTGTCAGGTTACTCTTTCTTTCTATTTTTATGGTATTTTGGAAACTTTGTACACGTCATTTGGTATCACAGTCATTTTCATAATAATGTTTTTATAGAGTGGTTTTAGATAGTGAAATTTGAAGGAGAATTAGAAGAAAGAGCAAGGTACCTATGATAAAAACATCAAGTCTTGTTTCATTATAAGAAAAAAGTTATGGTCTATGGAAGTTATGTTATTCTATTAATTTAAAACTAGTCTCAAACAAGTGTTTTAGGTAAATCTGTTATATCTGAAGATCGAGAACTTCAAATTGAGTGTTAACTATTGTAATAGATAGAAGATATACCATATTTTTTATGGTAAACATTTCATAAGTAGTGAAATAAATTCAAACACATGGCAAGACATACTTTTTTGTAACAAGTCTTGGGAAAGTTACAACAATTTTACTTTGGAACATTAGAATTGGGTCAAACATGTGACATTGCAAAGAAGACATACCAAGATACTACAAGCTCAAATTTCAGACTTGGAGGGTCTGAAATTTTAGAGATAATCCAAAAACAAGGGTGGCTACCAAGACAACCTACAAACTAGGGTTTCTAAATGCATGTTAACTTTAAACATGCCTAACTTTTGATTCCAATATATGTTTTTGGTGACCAAATGGTATGATAAATATGAAGTAATGGTAATTATAGGAAAATTTTATTTTGGGATCTAAAGGAAAGGGTTTCTACAAAAAAAAATTAACCAATTAAACCACTAGGGAGCTCAACCATGACTTATGAATAAAATGAAGAAATGTGTAACCAACTATCCAATTGGAAGTCCAAGGTTAAGGAATTGAATGGCAGGTGAGTGATACATGTTCAAGTGATAAACACAAAAAAAAGGATATAGAAAGTGAGTTGAAAAATATGGATCAAAAGATGGCCATTAAAGATAACGTTGAAAAAGTGGCTAGTAAAAAGGATCTCAAAAAGATGTATAGTAAATAGGATCTCCCAGTAAGATGTCTAGCTGTAATATCTCGAATTTTGGACTCACTATTTTATGATTTTATATTGGGCCACGACCTCGACACCTATGATTTATTCTGATTATTGGGCACAAGCCCTAGTGCATATGATTATTCTTTTGTAGACTGACATATTGGGCATGGACCCTAACTAAATTTCATTATTTGATTATATATTGGGAAAGGAAGCCCCAATGTTTGATTCAAGTTTTTACCATATAATGTGGATACAAAACCCTAAGATACTCAGATGATCTTTTATTACATACTGTGCAGTGATGTGAATGACATGATTGACTTACATGATGTGTTGAGTGTGGACTCAGGAACACACGGATGACCTACCTACTGGGAAAGAGCCCCGATGTACCTAGAGGAAATATTATGTACTGGAAGTAAGCCCCGATGTACCTAGAGGAAATATTATGTACTGAAAGTAAGCCCCGATGTACATTGAGTGTTGGGCATAAGCCCTGGAGCACTCCAAGCTTGATAAATGAATACCTGATTCGAGGAAACATAAATATTCTAGATGTGCCTCACAACCACATTCTAGCACTAGTGTTGAGCAAAGGCTCTGGAATTACACTAGAGTAACGTCCATGTGAGAGTCTTGAGTTAAAAGGCTCTGAAGAGCACGTTTATCACATTTGTTTAATTTGATTAAATGATTCATCTTTTATCTATAATCACCTACTGCGGGAACTACCATGTTAAACGAGGGATCTGACATGCAAGAGAGAGAATAGAGGTGCCTATCCAAGCCACCGAGAGACCATCCTAAGATTTGGACCTTGTCCTTAAAATATTAAAAGAAGTATCATGTGAAGATACATAATCTAATAAAAGATAAATTTCCAGTAGTCTTTCATAACTAACATGCATAAAGGCCTCAAGGCTAATGTTATTATTAAGAGCTAAAATATTAATGTTGTCATTATTTATTTATAAAATATATTTATAATATAGATGGCTTATGCATTATGCAAATATTATTAATAAGGTCAATAATAGTTAAGTAAAATATTATTATTATAATTATTGTAATATAATTAGTATTGAAAGCTTGAGTAAGAATCACTTATAGATAAACAGCTAGATAAGTCCTAGTTCAAAAAGGACTAGTTATTTAATTGAATAATACCTTTTAAATATAAATGATTTAATTTCAAGAAACTAATTATTCCAACAGTCCTAATTAAAAGACTCCCCTACTTAAAGAGGGAAGATCCTAAGTTTTGGGGATCATCTATCATTCTTGGTGATTATCATTCCCTTATGGTAATCCAAGAAAACAATATTCTCCTCCAAGAAACTGAAGCAGCTTCACCTAATAAATCTCAGATTTGAACTAGCAGTGGACCTATGGCCTCTATCTCTCATTGCATGTTGGAACCAAGTTCGGGGGGATCCAGATAGAACCAGGAAATGGTTCAAGGGTCAAGGTTGGGAAGAACATGGTAGTCCCAAAGTTATCCAGCTAAGGAGTCATCCTATCAGGTTAGCTAAGCTTAGAAGTCTCTACACTAATTATTGTTGGAGTGTGCAGGTTACTATAGCAAGGGAGCAAGATACAGAGTAAGCAGGTACAAACCCTAAATTTGCCATTTCAACTTATAATAGAGGTTAAATAATTAACACATGATGCTACCCCAACATCATTGGTTCTTTTTCTTTTATCTTGAATCATTTAAACATAGTTTTCTTTCTGCTAAGAACAAAAACACTGTAAGCTAGATTTACGTAACTCAAGAAGTTGAGATTAGAATAATGTCTAGCAGGTCTAGCCAAGCTATCCTGTGCTAGACATCCTAGCATATTCAGAACCTAGAAATCTACTCTTCTTATTTTTAATAAACTTAGATTGATCCTTCATTGCAGCGTCATTATATTTACTTATACATTATCCCATTCCTGAAAGAGTGGTTGGTTTCTTTTATATATTTTCTTTTCTTAATCTCTAGGAGTGTTGTTCGCATTATTGTTTTTATTTATCTCTACTAAAACCCTCTCTTAGGTTTAAATGTATTAACATATCTCAGAACTACTTAAGATTATTTTTGAAACTACTAACCCTTGCATGGAACCGAGTTCAGACTTCAAAAATACTAAGTAGATCATGCATCAAGATTTGAAGACTCAAGTTAAACACAATCATCACCATTCTACCCTTACAATCAACACTTATAACTCACACTCGTCGATTTTGACCGGCAAGTTACCCAAAACAACTAGTATCGAATTACAGTACTAAACATCAAAAGTAAGTACAGTATGCTCTCAGATCTTCTTCTTTGTCAAATGCATTAATCAATCATTAACATGAAAGCACCACATTCAGCAAAAACATCTACAGGACACAAAAAAACCTCTATTTCAATAAGTTGGAAACACAGGACAAGAGAACGATTCTCATCAACATCATATCGATTTACATAGCTAGGGTCTTGCATCCTCCTTTGAGAAAAAATGCAAGGATCATTACATTGACTTAGCAAACCAAAATTCATTTTAGGGCATACAAGGTGCAGAACCAAACCCACAATCCAGCAAACATTTCGTTTAACAATTATCAATAGCATACGGATGAAACTCAAACACAAATGTAGGTCGTGGGATCGAATCCGTACATCTCACTTTTTAAAACCCTATCTAGCTTTTGCAAAACCCAGAAAACACAGAACGCAAATATTTATCATCTCAGGCTTATAACTAAAGTCTCATGAGGGTTATGACCTTTCCCCATCATTACTTTCGCATCATAAGCACTTCTAAATCATAACAAAATCAACGACGGCCATTTATAGAAAACACATAGAGACAGTGGTAGGTCCAAAACTCATCAAATTTCATAGAAACCACACTTCCCAGTCAAAGGGGAACTCTGCTTACGAATGTTTCCAATACATTTAAGAGCACGATTTCTTCCACTTCACAAACCATACAACCAACAAACTACCAGGTAGAGGAAACGATAGCAAATACCCATTGAAGAACTGCCATTACCATAAGAAAATGTAGAAACCAAATAGCAGAGTCATTTCTCTATTTAATGAATCTACGACTTATTCATTTACAAACAAAATACGCAAACACCCATCTCAGTCTCCACATTGAGTATCGCCATTACAACTTACAAGGTGTAGTACTGAGCCAAATGGCCAAAATCCTTCAGGAACATTAAATAGAAAACCAACAAATTTAGATACATCTTTTTACAATAGTCCAGCTCAATGGTGACTTCCAAGAACTCACAAACTTATCGTAGTAAACCTAATCGAGCTCACAAGGTTCCTCATAGCAAACACAAACCACTCCACAGAGGCAAGATGAAGATTTAAGAAAATGGTACATTTTGACTTACCATTCACAACCCAGCCAGAGTCAAGGTATTGCCCATCAACTGATAGCCAGTAACAAGGAAGACGCCATATGACCACCTGCCAAACAAGGGAACTACACGAAGTTAGAAACCCTGACAAGTGTTGTCAACAAATTCATCAAATCGAATTAGCAGGAAAATGATTTAGCCATTACCTTCTTAGACAATCGCCATCTCTGCATACAAAGACCCTAGGGTTCGCTGACCATGAGCCAAGATCAGGTCAGTACACGAAACCCTCAATGCTTCCACAACCAAAATAGGTGAAAAGAAATGCAACATTGAAACTTCGTTGGTGTAGAAACCAAGAAGAGCACCCTCATCAAAGCCGGCTGCATGGCCATGTACCATCACAGAAGTGCATTCAATGCTACAACCAAACCCCAAAGATCTCGTTTTGGACCCAAACTCTATAGTAGAAGAGTCACGCTTGTCCATTACATTTTAATAAAACATACAAATAGTTGCAAAGGCCATAAGCATTGCCTAGAACTACTAACACTTTACCAAGTCAACAATTCTTTTTATAATTTCAACAAGTATCACAAACATTTTTCCAAGGCCGCTAGAGGTGTCGACCTATAACCATCCCATATTTTGGGTTGCGAAATTAGTAAGACCATGTAGTAATCACTCTAGGAGAATGCCGCTTTAAGTACACCTGCAAACATATACAAATTATAGACATTAGTGAATCCCGCTAAGTAAGTCAAAAGTTTCTTTCTTACACCCTACCTCTCAGCAGCCCTGCCAGGGTACTCTTACCCTTGGAGGATCTAGCAGTACATCATGGGCCTCAACCGCCACCAATAGGGGTCCATCCCACTTGAATGTTACCAATTAGAGATTATTACATGTACACACCAACCATTATAGTTGTAAGAAGAGGTTTTCACATTATTACATTTCAAAACATCCATACAGATGTGGCAGTTCATACATCTACTCACTTTGAACGATTCCACAAAGCTTTAGGACTTTTATTCAACAAACTATGATGCTTATGAAACTAAGACATTTCAAAGAGTAGAAATCAAATACAGGTGTAGTAGGCACTTACTAGTGCTGAAGTTAATTTATTGACTCTTTACCAGTTTACATCGGTATCGGAAATTAAAATTAAAATTTTTTACTTTTTTAGGGACATTACAAGTGGTATCAATGCCCAATTACCAAACTAAGTGACCTATTGGGCTCATTACAAACATCCACTGCAGATACACAATAAACATAAACATACATTTACATTCTATTTTGTTTTATGAATAAACTGACATAATTTTTTGTTCTCTATACTTATATAACATTTCAAGTATAAACACTGTCTAGAAAAAAATGAATGCAGAACAAGGCAGCAGTATTCACGGGAATCTAGACTCACCACCCCGAGAGCAAGAGGTCATGGTCAAACTAAACTCAGATTGGAGACAGTCTATGCAAAACCTACAGGCAAAGTTCCAAAGCTTCTGAGATGAAAACATGCAAGAAAGAAGAGAATAGCAGGACATAAATGAGGCACTGCTTCAGACCTTAACAAAGGCCAACCCTCTCGGGCAACACACACTCTCAGTCAACACCCTTAAGAAGAGAAACAATCACACAAAAAGGACTACCATCCCTAAAGGAGAAGAACAGGGAGACCACATACCAGAATCAATGGAAGAGGGTGGTAAGAGCTCTTCCAACGATAAAGGTTCACCACCTCCTTGCAAGAAAAGGAGAAAAAGTGACGACAGTCTGTAAGGGGAATTCCGAAATATAAGAGCCCCAACATATGATGGAGAGATTAACTTTGGTGAAAAGGCTGAAGAGTGGCTGCTAGGGATGAATAAATATTTCAAAGTTCACAATTACTCTACTGAAATGCAAGTCCGACTAGCCATATACAACCTAAACGGTAAAGCTACCAGATCGTGGTGGGACTTGAAACACACCAAAGGACAAGAACTGAGAGACATAAATTGGGATACATTCAGCAAAATATACCAAGACAAGTATATGTCTGAAAGATTCTTTGACAAGAAAATAAAAGAATTCCATGAGTTAAAAATGGGCTCCCTGACTATGGAAGCATTCTTAACCCGATTCTTAGACTTGCTGCACTGTGTGCCTTATATTAAAGACAAGAAGGTAAAGATTCAACAATTCTTGGGAGGGATACCACCAAACTTTAGAGAAAAGATAGAGTTCGACATGCCCAAAACCCTTGACATAACCTTACATAAAGCAAGGCTGTGTTATGAACATGGACAACCAAGGAATGACAACATCAACTGGAATAGAGATAGGTTCAAAACCTTCTCACACAAATGGAGACCGGTTTTTAAACCCACCCTTCCGAAAACACAACAGTTTTCCACCTAACAGAGGCTTCAACCAACCTCAAGCATGGCCAAGTGCACCCCCACCACTTTTCAACAAACCAACATTCAACAAAGGGACCAAAGCTGTCCCACCCACCGTTTCTTACTGGAAATGCCAAGGGCCCCACTACTATAGAGACTGCCCCAGCAAAACGGATGGAGTTTTACACAACATCCAAACAGAGACTACCGTAGGAGACATGGAAAAGACACCAAGAATATATGCCGCTCTCGATGGTCGACAAGCACATCACCAAGCCACCATGGTGGAATTAGAGGGTAAGATCTCTAACACTATTGTTTTAGTTTGAATAGATCCCGCCACTTGCCGAAGTTATATCTCCCCTAAGTTAGTGGACACTTGCAAGTTGAACCGAGAATCTCACGAGAAACCGTGGCTGGTACAACTAGCCACCGGTACAAAACAAAATATCTCTAAGTTAGTTAAAACTTGCGAGATAAACTTAAACGGTTTTCAAACTAGGTTAGATTTAAGCATTCTACCCCTAGGGTCATACGACGTACTCATTGGAATGGATTGATTGGAAAGACACCATGTCCTCCTAGACTGCTTAAACAAATCATTACTTTGTAGGGATGACCAAGGGATTTAGAAAACAATTCAGGTTCACCCTAAGAAAGTGTCGGTAAGACAAATCTCCGCCTTACAAGCAAAGAAATGTATCAGAAAGGGATGCAAACTCTTTGCCGTCAACATCCAAAACATAGAAACTGATAGGGAACAAAATATCGAAGACTTCTCAGTCCTCGTAGAATTCAAGGATGTATTTTCCAAATAAATACCAGGATTACCACCTAAATGAGACTTAGACTTTTCTATCAAATTGACACTTGGGTCAGTACCATCTTCTAAAGCCTCGTACCACATGAGCACACAAGAATTGGTGGAGCTCAAACTTCAGTTACAAGAACTAATTGACAAAGGGTACATCCAACCTAGTGTGTCCCCTTGGGGCTCACCGATACTCTTCATTAAGAAGAAGGACGGCATGATGTGGATGTGCGTCAATTACTGTGAACTCAACAAGATGACCATTACGAACCGCTACCCACTCCCTAGAATCGATGACTTGTTTGACCAAGTCGGAGGAGCAAAGATCTTCTCGAAGAAGGACTTACGATCCGGATACCATCAGGTAAGGATCCGTGATGAGGATGTCAACAAGACTGCATTTCAAACCCGTTACGGCCACTACGAGTTCGTAGTGATGCCCTTTGGGTTGACGAACGCACCAACCAACTTTATGTGAATGATGAACAGTATCTCTAGTAAATACCTCGATAAATTCATTCTAGTATTTATTGAAGACATTCTGATTTACTCCAAGAACGAAGTAAAACATGAGGATCACCTCCGAATTGTTTTACGGATACTAAGGGAACCCCAAAAAGGTCAAAGTGATCGAAGTGATCGAGGAATGGCCCACACCTACTTGCATATTCGATATAAGATCATTCTTAGGACTATCCGGCTACTACTGAAAGTTAATTGAGAGCTTTTCACGGATCGCATGTCTCATGACCACCTTACAGAAAAAGTCAAACAAGTTTATCTGAAGGGATAAGTGCGAAGAGAGCTTTCAAAAGCTGAAACAACTACTGATTAGTGCACCGATTCTGCATATTGTGGATCCCAATGGGGACTTCATCGTTTGCATGGATGCAAGCAAGGAAGGACTCAGGGGAGTCCTTATGCAAGAAATTTTTTTCATATGCTATGAATCGAGGAAACTAAAAGAACATGAACAGAACTACCCTACTCATGACCTTGAACTAGCCGCCATCATCCATGCTCTGAAGATGTAGCGACATTATCTCATGGGAAAGAAATTTCTATTGATGACTGATAACATGAGATTGAAATACCTTTTCTACCAACCCAACCTAAATTCCAGGCAGGCCAGGTGGCTAGCCTTCCTTAGTGAATACTATTTCGAACTAAAGCATATAAAGGGCAAGGAAAACAAGATTGCAGATGCCTTAAGCCATCGAGCACATATGCTTTTCAAGGTCACGGTAAGCCAAACTGACTCCGACTTACACCACAGAATTCGAATGGCATGTAAGAGTGACCGTTACTATACGGAAATCCTCGCGAAGATTCCAAAAGGAAGACTTTTCCAACAACAGAAAGAATATAAGATAGATGAAATAGGACTACTATGGTCAAAAGACCGACTTGACGTCCCTGAAAGTGGAGACATTACACCAAACATTCTCGCCGAGTTTCACCAGAAACCTTATTCAAGACACCCCGGATATCAAAAGATGATATTGGTCGTAAAGAAACATTACTTCTGGCCTAAGCTGAAAGCTGACATCGCAATGTTCATCGTGAAATGCCAGGAATTCCAATTGGTCAAAGCAGAACATCAACACTGTTTCAGATTACTTCAACCTTTACCCATTCCAGAATGGAAATGGGAGGTAATAAGTATGGACTTCATTACAGGATTACCCAAGAGTAAGAAACTGAATGACTCCATCTTTGTAGTGGTAGACAAGCTGTCGAAAGCAACCCACTTTATACCGGTAAAATCCACTTACAAAACAATTCACATCGTAGAAATATTCTTGAAAGAAATATTTCGATTGCATGGGATATACCCAAAGCAATCATTTCCAATCGAGACACGAAGCTCACTAGAAACTTTTGGAGAGCATTGTTCTCTGGTCTGGAAACCAAGTTACAATTCAACACCGCGTACCACCCCCAGACCGACCGACAAACAAAATGAGTAAACCAGATCCTCGAGGACATGTTGAGGATGTATGTCATGAATAACCCCACCAAGTGGGAAGATTATTTGCACCTAGCAGAGTTCGCATACAAAAACGGTTATCAAACCTCGGCCAAAATGAGTCCTTTTGAAGTACTTTACAGCAGGAAATGTTGGACTCCTGTGACTTGGGACAGTCCAGTAGACAGACTTATGTTAGGACCTGACCTATTAAAAGACTTGGAGCAGCTAGTCTCCAAGGTGCAACTAAACCTAAAAGAAGCACAAGACTTCCAAAAGAGTTATGCAGAGAAGAAACAAAGGAAAAATACTACCAAGTTGGTGAACATGTGTTTCTAAAAATAAAGTCAAAACGAAGATCGTTGAGCTTGGGACTTTGCGGTAAACTAGCCCCAAGGTTTTGTGGACCTTTTGAAATACTGACCAAGAAGGGCCCGGTAGCTTATGAGTTAGCCTTACCAGCTCATATAAAAGTTCATAATGTTTTTCATGCTTCATTATTAAAGAAATATGTATACGATACTAAACATGTTATTGATTGGTCCTTATTACAAATAGAGCCAGAAGGGGAGTTCACGCCAGAACCACTCCATATTTGGGACAAGAGAGAGGTCCAGCTTAGGAGGAGGACCATTACTCAGTTGGAAGTGCAATGGAGGCACTTTGGACGAGATGAGGCTACTTGGGATAATGAGTCCACCATGAAAGAGGCATACCCCGCCTTATTTCCTGACTTCATTCCTCGTCCCTAGAAACAACAGGATGGTGTTGTTCTAAGCGGGGAGGGATGTAATATCCCAAATTTTCGACTCACTATTTTATGATGTTATATTGGGCCACAGCCCCAACACCTATGATTTATTCTGATTATTGGGCATAAGCCCTAGTGCATATGATTATTCTTTTGTAGACTGACATATTAGGCATGGACCCTGACTGAATTTCATTATTTGATTATATATTGGGCAATGAAGCCCCAATGTTTGATTCATGTTTTTACCATATGATGTGGATACAAAACCCTAATATACTGAGATGATATTTTATCACATACTATGCAATGATGTGAGTGACATGATTGACTTATATGATGTGTTGAGCATGGAATTAGGAACACACGGATGACCTACGTACCGGGCAAGAGCCCCGATGTACCTAGAGGAAATATTATGTACTGGGAGCAAGCCCCGATGTAAATTCAGTGTTGGGCATAAGCCCTGGAGCACTCCAAGCTTGATAAATGAATACCGGATCCGAGGAAACACAAATATTCTAGATGTGCCTCACAACCACATTCCAGCACTAGTGTTGAGCAGAGGCTCTGGAATTGCACCAGAGTAATGCCCATGTGAGAGTGTTGAGTTAAAAGGCTCTAAAGAGCACTCGAGGTTACTGGATCTCAAAGTGTTGAGTCAGAAAGACTCTGAAGAGCACTTTTATCACATTTATTTAATTTGATTAAATGATTCATCTTTTATCTATCATCACCTACTGCGGGAACTACCATGTTAAACGAAGGAATCCGACATGCAAGAGAGAGAATAGAGGTGCCTATCCAAGCCACCGAAAGACCGTCCTAATATTTGGACCTTGTCCTCAAAATATTAAAAAAGTATCATGTGAAGATACATAATCTAATAAAAGATAAATTGCCAATAGTATTTCATAACTAACATGCATAAAGGCCTCAAGGTTAATGTTATTATTAAGAGCCACAATAGTAGTGTTGTCATTATTTATTTATAAAATATATTTATTATATAGATGGCTTATGCATTATGTAAATATTATTAAAAAGGTGATTAATAGTTAAGTAAAATATTTTTATTATAATTATTGTAATATAATCAGTATTGAAAGCTTGAATAAGAATCACTTATAGATAAACAGTTAGATAAGTCCTAGTTCAAAAAAGACTAGTTATTTAATTGAATAATACCTTTTAAATATAAATTATTTAATTTCAAGAAACTAATTATTCCAATAGTCCTAATTAAAAGAATCCCCTACTTAAAGAGGGCAGATACCAAGTTTCGGGGATCATCTATCATTCTTGGTGATTATCATTCCCTTATGGTAATCCAAGAAAACAGTATTGTCCTCCAAGAAACTGAAGCAGCTTCCCCTAATAAATCTTAGATTTGAACCAGCAGTGGACCTAAAGCTTCTATCTCTCATTGCATGTTGGAACCAAGCTCGGGGGGATCCAGATAGAACTAAGAAACGGTTCAAGGGTCAAGGTTGGGAGGAACATTGTAGTCCCAAACTTATCCAACTAAGGAGTCATCCTATCAGGTCAGCTAAGCTCAGAAGTCTCTACACTAATTATTGGTGGAGTGTGCAGGTTACTACAGGAAGGGAGAAAGATATAGAGTAACCAGGTGTGAACCCTAAATCTGCCATTTGAAGTTATAATAGAGGTTAAATAATTAACATATGATGCTACCCCCAACATCATTGGTTCTTTTTCTTTTATCTTGAATCATTTAAACATAGTCTTCTTTATGTTAACAACGAAAACAATGTAAGCTAGGTTTACGTAACTCTAGATTCTAAGATTAGAATAATGTCTAGTAGGTCTAGCCAAGCTATCCTATGCTAGACATCCTAGCAGATTCACAACCTCGAAATATGCTCATGTTATTTTTAATAAACTTAGATCGATCCTTCATTGCAGCGTCATTATATTTACTTATACATTATCCCATTCCTAAAACAATGGTTGGTTTCTTTTATATATTTTCTTTTCTTAATCTCTAAAAGTGTTGTTCACATTATTGTTTTTATTTATCTCTACTAAAACCCTTTCTCAGTTTTAAACGTATTAACATATCTCAGAACTAGTTAAGACTATTTTCGAAACTACTAACCCTTACATGGAACCGAGTTTAGACTTCGAAAATACCAAGTAGACCATGCATCAAGATTTGAATACTCAAGTTAAACACAGTCATCACCATTCTAAACTTACAATCAACACGTATAACTCACACCCATTGATTTTGACCAACAAGTTACCCAAAACAACCAGTATCGAATTACAGTACTAAACAACAAAAGTAAGTATAGTATGCTCTCAGAGATTCTTCTTTATCAAACGCATCAATCAATCATTAACACAAAAGCACCATAGTAAAAAAGAACATCTACAGGACACAAAGAAACCTTTATTTCAATAGATTGGAAATGCAGGATAGGAGAACGATTCTCATCAACATCATATCGATTTACACAGCTAGAGTCTTGCATCCTTCTTTGAAAAAAAACACAGAGATCATTACATTGACTTAGGAAACCAAAATGCGTTTCAGGGCATACAAAGTACATAACCAAACCCACAATCCAGCAAACATTTCATTTAACCATTATCAATAGCATATGGATGAAACTTAAACACAAACGCAGGTCATGGGATTGAGTTCCTACATATCACTTTTTAAAACCCTGTCTAGCTTTTGGAAAACCCAGAAAACACAAAACAAGAATACTTATCATCTCAGGCTTATAACTAAAGTCTAATGAGGGTTACAACCTTTTCCCATCATTACTTTCGCATCATAAGCACTGCTAAATCATAACAAAAGCAACGACAGCCATTTATAGAAAACACACACAGATAGTGGTAGGTCCAAAACTCATCAAATTTCGTAGAAACCATACTTTCTAGTCAGAGGGGAACTTTGCTTACGAATGTTTCCAATACATTTAAGAGCACGATTCCTTCCACTTCACAAACCATACAAGCAACAAAATACCAAGCAGAGGAAACAATAGGAAATACCCATTGAAGAAATACCAGTACCATAAGAAAACGCAAAAACCAAATAGTAGAGTCATTTCTCTATTTAATGAATCTACAGCTTATTTATTTACAAACAAAATACGCAAACACCCATCTCAATCCCCACATTGAGTATCGCCATTACAACTTATAGGGTGTAGTACTGAGCCAAATGGCCAAAATCCTTCAGGAACATTAAATAGAAAACCAATTGATTTAGATACATCTTTTTACAACAGTCCAGCTCAATGGCGACTTCCAGGAACTCACAAACTTATCATAGTAAAACCAATCGATCTCACAAGGTTCCTCATAGAAAACGCAAACCAATCCATAGAGGCGAGAGGAAGAGTTAAGAAAATGGTACATTCTGACTTACCATTCACAACCCAGCCAGAGTCAAGGTATTGCCCATCAACTGATAGCCAGCAGGAAGGAAGACACCATATGACCACCTGCCAAACAACGGAATTACACAAAGTTAGAAACCCTAAGAAGTGTTGTCAACAAATTCATCAAATCGAATTAGCAGGAAAACGCTTTAGCCATTACCTTCTTAGGCAGTCGCCATCTCTGCATACGAAGACCCCAGGGTGTGCTGACCATGATCCAAGCTCAGGTCAGTACATGAAATCCTCAATGCTTCCACAACCAAAATAGGTGAAAAGAAACACAACATTGAACCTTCGTTGGTGTAGAAACCATGAAGACCACCCTCATCAAAGCTGGCAGCATGGCCATGTACCATCGGAGAAGTGCATTCAATGTTATAACCAAACCCCAAAGATCTCATTTTGGACCAAAACTCTATAGTAGAAGAGTCACGCTTGTGCATTACATTTTAATCAAACATAGAAATAGTTGCAAAGGTCATAAGCATTGCCTAGAACTAGTAACACTTTACCAAGTCAACAATTCTTTTTATAATTTCAACAAGTATCACAAACATTTTTCCAAGGCTTCTAGAGGTGTCGACCTATAACCATCCCATACTTTGGGTTGCGAAATTAGTAAGACCATGTAGTAAGCTATAGGAGAATGCCGCTTTAAGTACACTTGCAAACATATACAAATTACAGACATTAACGAATCTCACTAAGTATGTTAGAAGTTTCTTTCTTACACCCTACCTCTCAGCAGCCTTGCCAGGGTACTCTTACCCTTGGAGGATCTAGAAATACATCATGGGCCTCAACCACCACCAATAGGGGTCCATCCCACCTGAATGTTACTAGTTAGAGATTATTACATGTACACACCAACCATTATAGTTGTAAGAAGAGGTTTTCACATTATTACATTTCAAAACATCCATACACATGTGACAGTTCATACATCTACTCACTTTAAATGCTTCTACAAAGCTTTAGGACTTTTATTCAACAAACTATGATGCTTATGAAACTAAGACATTTCAAAGAGTAGAAATAAAAAACAGGTGCAGTAGGCACTTACTAGTGCTGAAGTTAATTTATTAACTCTTTACCAATTTATATCAGTATCGGAAAAATTTTAAATTTTTACAATTTTTAGGGACATTACACTAGTAAAAAGGATCTCAAAGTTATGAAGGGGATAATTCATAATGAGATGAGAAATATATTTCCTCATAAGTCAGATCCTTGAAAAGATGATAAGGATAACAAGAGAAACTTATCACAGATACATATTGATAAAACTTAAAAACAGTCGGAGAACAAGAAGTTAGAGTCTCGAAATTTGATCATTCATTATATCATCATGTGTTCAACCATAGGATTTTCACTCAGTACAACTATAATGTCATAGCACATGCATTCATTGAATATTAAAGCGTAACCCTAATTTCACTAGATATTGATAAATACCTACCAAAATATTTTTGTTGAGCCCTCTTCTGAATACATATTTCCAATTAAAGAAACCTTATTTTACTAGATACCCCTTTATTTATACCACCCATACCTTACATCCCCCCACCTACGTACAATAATTGACCTTATTTTTCACAATTTAAAACCCACCCTTTATGAGTGAACATGATAAGATATTGCTTAATAAGGTGAAGCCCTTGTGGGTTCAACTCAGGACCACAGAACTACTTAATTCCCAATATTAATATGAGCAACTTTGATGGTAATGATCCAATAACATGAATATTCTAGATGGAGCAATTCTTTGATCTACACCAACCACCAACTTTACAAAAGGTAACTATTGCATCCTTATATTTAGAACATGATCAATGCATATGGAACCAATTCCTTTTTAACCATAAAAAATTGTCTCTTTCCCTGTATTTATGAATGAGTTGACAAAAAATTATGGGGATATTCAAAGAAACACCTTCTTTAGCCAATTTATAAATCTCAAGTAAAAAGGTCTAGTTAGAGAATACATTAAGCAATTTCAAAAGTTGAGTCTTAGAGTGAATAACATCCCAAAGGATCATTTTTTGGATCTCTTTATGGGAAATTTAAAGGAGAGCATTCAACATGAGGTACATTTGTTTGAACCTAAATCATTGGAGAATATTTTTAGGTTGGAAAGGAAAGTTAAAAGTAAAATTATGACTACTATATGAAACATTTCCTGTAGAGAAGGAAATTTTTCCTCCCCCAACTAGCCTACAAGGTTAACACCTCAACAAGTGGAGGAAAGAAGAGAAAATGGACTATATTTAAATTGTGACAATGAGTATAGTAATGGCCATAAGTGCGATGTGAATAAATTATTGTAGATAGATTGTGAAAAGGAAGAATATCTAGATCTGGAATAGACTCAAGTGCTAGATATAGAAAATACTACTCCAACCATATCTTGTCATGCATTGTTGATTATTAGTGCTCCTCACACTCTCAAGATATAAATATATATACAAAATAAAAAGATAATAATTTTGATTGAATTTGGTAGTACCCATAAATTATTTAATTTAAATTATTCAAACTTTTCAATTATTTTGTATATCCAACATCGTCATTTCAAGTAATTATTGAAAATGGAGGTACCATAATTATTCAGGGAAGTTCCATAGCATTAATCTTATTATGGGGAATTATTTATTGGATAGTCCAATGATTGCAATCCAAATGGGTGGTGTTGATGTTGTAATAGAAGTCCAATGGCTATAATCAATGGGAACAATGACTCTTAATTTTCAACAACTTTTCATGAGATTCTCTTCAAAAGGAAAGGAAATTTAAGTCATAGGTGTTCTAGGGAAATCCTCTAAAGTGATAAGCTCTAATAGCATTATGGAATTGCTAAAAAAGGGACACCATGGAGTAAACGAACAATTTTTTCTCACTGAATATTTAAGCATATATACCCTCTATTCCAATGGATTTTGAACAAGTTATTGATAATCATTCCAAACTATTTAAAGATATGCCTAAAGGTATTCCACTTACTTGAAATCATGACCATGCTACTCACTTGTAACTAGGAAGTGTACCGCCTACATTAGACCATCCAGAAACCAATATGCCCAAAATAGTGAAATTGAAAATATGGTCCAAGAAATGTTAGATGCAAGCATCATTCAAGCTAGCCAAAGTGATTTCTCTACACCAATGGTGATGGTTCAAAAAATCAAGGTTCATGGAGTATGTGTCCAAGTTATAGAGAGATCAATAAGATGACCAATAAATATAAGTTTTATGTTGCTATAATTGATGAATTATTAGATGAGTTACATGGAGGAATTTTCTTTATCAAGTTGGATCTCCATTTCGAATAATATATCATCAAATTAGAATGAGGAAAGAAGACCTTATGAAAAAATCCTTTCGGACATTTGAAGTTTATTATGATTATTTTATGATGCATTTGAACTTACCAGTGTACCTTCCAAATTTCAAATCTCGATGAATTCTATTTTTAAACTCTTCCTAAAAAAATGTGTTAGTATTTCTTAATGGTATATTAATCTATAGAAAATCTTGGAAAGATCATGTACAACATGTTGAGAGGATCTTAAAAATATTGGAGGAGCACCAACTATATGCTAAACCTTCTAAGTGTGCATTTGAGATTTATGAAGTAGAATATTTGGGTCATATTGTATCTCGTGAAGGTGTCAAAGTGGGAGGTAACAAAAATAAGTCTAGGAATGTCCAATTCCTAGAAACTTGAAGAATCTTAGAGGATTCTAAGATTGACAGGATACTACTACAAATTCATCAAGAATTATGGTCAAATAGAAGCACCTCTAACAAGGTTACTTAAAAAGGAGGAATTATCTTGGACTCAAGAAGTAAAGTGGCTATGTGTACAACTCATGTATTAACCATACTTGACACCACAAAAACATTTATTGTGGAATGTTATGCCTTAGTGCATTTCATTAGTGTAGTTTTAATCCAACAAGGAAGGCCCCTTGCATTTTAAAGTTTTTGGTTTAAAGTAAAAAACTTACTGAAACAAATTTATGCAAATTAAATGTTGTCCATACTACATGCAATTAAGAAACTATACCCTTACCTAATAGGAAGACGCTTCAAGGTAAAAACATAGCATGTCAGTCCTAAGTACTTCTTGGAAAAATGGTTATCTTCAAAAGAGAAACACAAATGGTTTACAAATACGCTAGGTTATGACTTTGAAATTCTCTATAAAAAAACTAAGTTGAATGTGGTGGTAGATGCATTTTCAAGAAAGGAAGATGACATAGATGGATTACTCTGTGTTATTTTCATTATGCACTATGATTGGGTGGTGTTTGTGCCAGAAATTGTTTCCAGGCCACAAAGAAACAAGCCAACACAATCCCAAAAATACAATAAAGTAAAAGTAGGTTTTAAGGTTTTTTTGATAGGTTTTATGGTTATAAAGTTTGGGAGAAAACAGGGCATACATTCATGAGAAAAATAGGAACTGAATCATAAGGAAAATAAGACAAATATGCATAATATATTCACCAAAATCCAACAGAGCATAATATTGAAGTTCATTCATAAAAGATAAGCATTACCAGCATACAGACATAAACCGGCAATGAATTTATCAGCTAAGCAACTAAACAAGTTAAACAATGAAGCCAACATACAAACTAAAGGGTGAAAATGATCATATATTTCATAATTCTGTCAACAAATACATATAAGAGTCATGTACTTAGCTCATCAACAAGTCTTGCAAACCTCCTGAAGTTCTCCCAAAAATCGAACCCTGTTTCTGTCCCTTGTCCTTCTTTTATAATTACAAATAAGTAGTTCTATCCTCCCTTCATTAGGTCGAAATTGAAACTACACAGCAGTTACATTAACTAACTTTCAACTAATTGACTAAAAATAGCAAATCGGATTCCTGGCAAATATGGCGAATTTCTGGAAAATAGGTTTCAAAGAAGCCTCCATACCTCTCAATTCATGACACCTGTGTAAATACAGAGAGAGGTTTTTGTGAATGAGTCCGTGATGGACAAAACTCTCTCTTGGTTTTTAAAAATTCATCTCCAATTGATCAAAATCTGCCCTTCAAGATGAACACTAAAACAGGAAAATATTAAATATTTAAAAACCCTGAAAAATAGGCTGCAAAGATTAAACTGAATCTTTCAAACCTTGACATCTGTTGCAAAACGGAGAGAGGTTTTTGTAAATGGGTATCTTATGAACAAAAATGTCTTTTGGTTTTGAAAAATTCCTCTCCATCAGCTCGTGGTATTCATTCAACTTCAGTAACCCAAAACAAGAAAAAACAGAGCGGAATTCTCAATAATTTTTTGCATTTCAATATCATTGGTTAATTCTTATTCCTGTCTTGTTGTAAATGTTTAAAATCAATCTTTGAGGTATTTGATTGTTCAATTTATCTGTACAAGTGTCTTCGGGTCTCCAATTTGCTACCAGCTGACAGGAAGAGCAAGCCTTAATTTCTCTGTAACTGTGAAAACCCACAAACTCTTCAATAACTGCAGCTTCCAGCTTTTAGGCACATGTCCTCACTCCACTTAGTCTCCATTTTCGTGATGCTCAAGTGAAATAACTTCTTTCACATCAAACTCGGCTCATACCTCTTCCTATCGTGATACGCTCTGTTCTAGCTGATGATTACCACGATCTCTTCCTCGACACAGTCACACCTGCTTTCATGATGATTACTGGAGCAACACGTATCAACACCCTTTAAACATGCGATTAGTCACTTAGAAATGAAACCCATGCGAAAATTCAGCTTAAAGACGGTGATTTCGGGTGACGCAATATTCTTGTAGTGCTGCTGTGTTAATTTTTTATGGTTGCGCTACAGGAATAATTTGCATTCACTTTTGGTGCTATTTTAACCATTTCTCTTCTATTTTAAATGATGACCTATGCTCTTTGAGTATATTTGTGACATCCTTAATCAATATAAGTCCTATGGATCCCTTCAAACTCTAAAGAAGAAATAATAAAAATCTAAAGGCAAAAATCAAAAGTTTCACTTGAAAACCAAAAAAAAATCCTAAACGAAGAAAATGAGAAAAATTAAGCACATGAGAAAACTTAAAATAAAAATCACACTCAAAATATAAAATTAAAGGAAACAAGATCATGACTTAACAGGTGGAATAAGAAGGGACATAATGGAAACAAAATCATAAAGCATGTAAGATAATTCAACAACTACAAGAGTACCTTAGTTCACTAGATAAATTTGTGTGGAAGAATGACTTATTATGGGTACAAGGATCACCTATATTTATTGAAGAATTATCAACTCAAATAGAAGGTCCTTTTGAAATTGCACACTTATACTATAGGAGAACATTCATGGTTCTTTAAAAACTGCAAAATTATCAAGGGTTATTTTTGGGAAGGTTTTAAAACTGATGTCAAAAATTTTATGGAAAAATGTTTGGTTTTCCAACAAAACAAAGGAGAGAAATCAAGACACCAAGGCTTCTACATCCATTAGCCATACCAATTCAATGTTTGGAAGAGGTCTGTAACCTACCTAGAACTAAAGACATTTTATGTTTTAGAAAAAACATTACTTTAAAAGTTATTGTAAAGTTTTATGTTGTTGACCAAGGATGGTCAAAGATGGCTGTAATTGATAATTTTATTATTTAATAAATAAAAGAAGAGACACTTATCCAAGGAGGACAATTGAAGAGTGTTCATTGACCCGCTAGAAGGAATGATCTGGTGTAGAAGACAAATTAACAAATGGAAACTACAACATACACTTTCTAGCTGATGCAGGAGGCATCTTCCCTAAAAATGTGGTCATGTTCCCCAAGAAAGGAGGAACTGCACAGGTGGCTCATTTAATTCAAGACTGACCCAAAGACCTAGGCAAGCATATATCCATCGAATGAGCAGGAGGCCCACACATAATTTTTTACTTCTGAATTTGCTAGATACTGAAAGGTTAAGCACACAAGAGGAATTTGATGAGGGGAAGATAAAGTGAGAATGTTGATAGTTTGCATGCAAGTATAATTGCTAAGTTACGGAGAGAGAATAAAACAAATTTTCTACACATAGTCTTTGTCCTGGTGGTTCAATGAACATGCTAGGGGGTCCTAAAGCAAGTAATCTTGGTTGCTTTCAGGAGATGGTTGGGAGGAACGATATTCTCTTGGATTTGGTTGCATCTTCAAGTTTTTACTAGGTTTCTATTATTATTTATTTACTTAACTGTTTTTAAGCAATTTGAATGTATGACCTGCAATTATATTTTTCTGGATGAAAGTCTTTATGATCAATGATGTAGAAAAGATAGTTATTATAAATTATCAGTTTATGTATTTCTTACTGAACAAAAAAAAACATTTATTGTTTATATGAGCATTTTAGTATACTTAAAACCCTAGTACTATTTTCATGTACATTTAGGAACTATTGGCATAATTATTGTATGTACAGTAATATAGAATCTGAATGGCTAAAATAGTATATATATATATAGTATTACATAATGGTATTATATATATATAATATATATTTAATATTTACTATTATTATTATTAAGTAAAATAGAGAACATGAATTTATTTTAGAGTATAAATATAAATGAAATTTTACTCATCAAACTCAAATACTATATTATGGTTTCAGAGTATCTCTATAAATCATATAATAAATCAATGTTTATATAGAAACTGAAGCATTACAAACATTTTATCATTATTTAAAATTATAACCAAAAGCAAGGAAACTTAGCCATCATTACCAAGTTTTGATAAAATGTTTATAGTAATTTCCTTTAAACTAAGCATAGTCTCAGTTTTTACATCAAATCCCTTAAATAATCCAGTGTCTTAATAAAATACATACATAAATGACAAACAATAGAATAAACTAAAATCATCGTTGACATTCATGGCCATTCGTTTTTAATACAAGTATGATAAAACCCTAGAACGACTTCTTGACATCTTTAGAGATCCTTATTGGCATCTTATCCATCTAATCTATTACTTACAGAGTATACATGACTGTGACTAGGGTTTATCCCAGAAGACGTTATTATTTCATTATAATCTCATACTTAAAATAAAATTGTCCGAGCATACTGATAGCTCACTGCTTTGGCCAGTTTATTATAAAAAAATTTAGTAAAACACAACCCTTATAATCAATGTCAGGGTTAAATGCTTATAAAAAGAAAATAGAAACAACTTCACGATAGCAACACAGATCTAGTGGACATCGGATTTCTTTCATATTTTAACTTACAAAGTATACTTTACCTAGATTAGGGCATAGCCCAGAAAAATGGCAACAATTTACTACATAATATATTTTAAAATACAAACCCTAAAATTAACCCAATGCTAAAAGCATTTAGACAAACAAAGTTTTAAACATATAATTGAATACATATAAACCGAGTTACATCACCATCATCAACATGACCGTAATTATTGAAGAAATTAATTAAATTAATAAGTAATCAAAAAGGTATTTGCAAGTATGGCTTTGCCCAAATATTAATAAACACTGTATTCATATAAACAATCAGAAGCATTGATATACAAAAAACAGAAGCGTAGTTAGGGCCTTTCCCAAATAAACAAGTACTTAAACAAGACAAACATAAATTTATTATAGAAAATACCAAACACATAAACATTGTCAAAATATTAACACAGTCATGTTTCCGAACTCGAAATAGAGACACATATCTTTTAGCCTAACCTTTTACATTACAACTTCGCTATGCAGGGATGGCCATTATGGCTCCCAAAGAAAAACAGCAAACCAAAATCTAGCAACAAGCAAATAAATTAAACTAACAACTACAACAACAATTTGAATCATAACCGGTAACTCTCCATCTTTTTCCTTTGGGAAAAAACTAAAAAGCATAACTAGACAACTTGAAGAGGGTATTACAGGAAGGCCCAAGGCTTACCAAGGTAGATTCCAACCATGTAACTCTATCCACCTTCAAAAATATTTTTGCTTAACCAAGAAATCCAAAGAAGAGCACATTTTTCCTTGTCAATACATTGAAAAAATCTTGGCATTAAAATTGGATTATAAATAAAAGATTTTGAAATAAGAATTAAATGCTTGCGAGCAGACAAAACTTTACCTCTGTGTGGAAGCTCTTCTCATGGCCACGAGCAAACTAGTCAGGCTACCTCTGTGTGAAATACTTTCCACCAACCAATGTAATATCAACAAACTGAACCCTGTATGAATTTTTCCACAACCATGGCGGCCGAGAGCTCTGTGAACTCGGATCTCACAAAAAAATGAACAAACATTTTCCATTACAACACTTTGTAGTTAGGATTTAGTGTTTTTCAACATGGAGTCCAAAGTCCAATGTGTCACGTGACCTGTTTAATGTTACAGCTGCCAACCACCGCATTTCGAATATTTTCCTCCTTTCTATAGTTGCACACTTATCATTTGAACTCCATTTTTAATGCATTAATCTCCTAAGTGAGATAACCCACTTTCCTATAGTAGGAGCGATGGTAAAGATTTACATTTTTTTTGGTTAAAAACTTGTAGTTAGGGAATCCTTCTATCCCTTGGGAAACATTTTTTAATAGTCTTCAAACA
This sequence comes from Larix kaempferi, assembly GCA_027924585.1. Classification (NCBI taxonomy): domain Eukaryota; kingdom Viridiplantae; phylum Streptophyta; class Pinopsida; order Pinales; family Pinaceae; genus Larix; species Larix kaempferi. Next base: position 631,131 of record BSBM01000256.1, read on the forward strand.
AAATTTTATTAATTGGGAAGCCTTACCTAGAACATGGAAAACATTTCATTATGCATTGGCTTTTGTAAAGCTAAGTAAGGCCAAGTCATCGCAATAATACTACCTTCACGTAAAAAGAACAAATTAAGCATTACAACAATAATAACTATGAAAGACAGACAAATATTTAAGACGCATGATTTTTACATACGACAACTAAATGTGGACGTAAACATAGTAAGAAATTAACTGTCATACTCCCATGCTAAAAGTACATAAAAATTAATAAACGTCGGTTTTCTAACTTGAAGTTAAACAAGTTAGAATTACAAGCCTTGGAATACAAGTACACATTCAAGCAGATATTAAGCCAAGAAGTAAAACTTAGTCATATTTATAGAGTGTTGAGGTAATTATTCCTTATACGAATTTTTTTAATTTTTATGGATTTTTGAGTTGCTACATGTGGTATCACAACGTAGTTACAAACACTAGGCTTGAAAGTTGGATCAACTCGCGCATTCCAAATAAAACAAAAAAACAAAATTGCTGAGTTTATTTTAAATTTGTTTATGTACAGAAAATTCAATATCTATTTTGTAGTTAATGGAAGGAGTAGAGGCATCTATCGAGGATGGATCACATCAGAATAATCACGAACGGGAAAATGTTAATAAAGATAATATATGCATAGAATTAAATGATCACTAATCCGAACTACTTCAAACTGTTAAAGGTTTAAAAGTTGAACTACAAAATGTAAAGGAAGATAATGAAAGAATCCTAAGAGCACAAGAAGAGTTAAACCAAGTTTTTCTAGATAAATTACATAATGAAGGATCAAAGGATAAAAGAAGAGAAACTGAAACTGAATATGGAATTGTATCTTACAAATGTAAGGGTAAAAAGTTAAAGTTTTCTGATAATGAAAGTAATTCCTCCACTGAAATTAATGTTAAAACACACAGAAATAAATATAAGCATTCAAGTGAAAGCAGTGATAGTGACTGTAGCGCTAGAAAGAGGAAATATAAACCTTACGAAGAAATTTTAGGAGAGTTTAAAAAGAGAAAACTACCAATCTTTAATGGTGGGGTAGAGAAAGGAGAGGAAGCCGAAGCATGGTTGTCCATGATGAAAAAGTATTTTCAAATATATAAATACTCAGATAGGCTAAAAGATAAAATGACTATATATAATTTAATTGGAAAGGATGATATATGGTGGAAGGATATAAAAAGGGTGAAAAACCTTAAAGAAAAGTTTGTTACTTGGAGAACTTTTAATAGATACTTTAAAAGAAAAATTTTGTCTGAACAATATTACGAAGAAAAAGCTAAGGAATTTTACGATCTTAAGCTAGGCTCAATGTCCATGAAGGAACTAAGTAGTAAATTTTTAAGTTTATTACGATATGTACCTTATATCGTCGATGAAAATACTAAGATACAAATGTTCTTAAGTTGCTTACCTCTTACCTTCAAGGGCATAATTGAATATGATAACCCTAAGACCCTTGAGGAAGCTATGAGGAAGGAAAATTTATGTTTCGAACAAAGAAGAAATAGAAAAGAAGGTGTACCTAATTCGAAAGCAAAAATACCAAATAATTTTGAACAAAGGAGAAAAAGTGTTAAGTATAACAGAAATTTTGGAAATAATTCCTGGAATTATCCTAAAAATTATTATCAAGGAACAAATTTTAAGGGTAATACACAACTGAATTTTTCAGCAGTAAAGAAGAGGGACACACCTAATACAAATGTTAAAAATACTAAACAAAGAGAACCTGTAAAATGCTGGGAATGTCAAGGACCTCATTATGCAACAAATTGTCCTAACAGAAAAAGAAATTTCATCAATGTGCATACAGTACAGGAAGAAGCGATTGTTGGTGACATAGTGAACGAGATACCCATAATTAATGCAGCACTAGAGAATTGACATGCTGATCATGAGACATATATGGTTGAAATAGAAGGTATGATTAATAACAAACCAATTTCTATTTTGATAGATCCAGGTGCTAGTTTAAGCTGTGTCATCTAGTATAACAGAAAGTTGTGATTTACAGTTGAATATGTTTGAAAAGTCTTGGCTGGTACAGTTAGCTAGAAGAACTAAAAGAAAGGTAGTTAGCCATGTTAAAGATTGTGAAATGTTTATGAGTCAATTCAAAACTCAAGTAAAATTGAATGTGTCACCTCTAGGATCTTACGATGTTCTAACACTACAACAAATCCTGTAATTAGCGTCCCATTTAGCGTCCCTTTTTAGTGTAAATTTTTTTATCATTGAGTGGTCAAAGTAGACACTAAATGGGACACGTCATGGACAAAATTTAAAGAGTCTAAAATAGCGTATTTTTTTGCTTTCTAAATAACATCCTTTTTGATGTCTAAAATAGCACCCATTTTTTAGCCTCCAGAATAGCGTCCAATTTTGCTTCCTAAACGAGGTTGAGGTTTGCTTCCTAGATAACAACCTATTTTGCTTCCTAGAGATCGTCCTCTTTTACTTCCTAAGTGACTTCCCCATTAGCGCCTTATTTGCATCCTTAAAAGCGCCATGTTTGCATCTACATTCACGCCGTATTTGCATCCAAATTAACATCCAATATTGGATCCATATGTGCTACCACTTTAGCATCCCATTTTGCACCACGTTTTACTTCCAATATGCACCAATTTTCACTTCTAATTTTGCACCAATTTTTGCTTCCTTTTTTGCATCGTGTTTTGCTACCAAAAATGGTGCCAATTTTTTCTTCTATTGTTGCACCATATTTTTCTTCCTATGTAGCGCCATGTTTTGCATCCAAAGTAACATCTCATTTTTCTACCATATCAGCACCATGTTTGGCTTCCTCATTTGCATCAAGTGCTGCATCATTTTTAATGCCTAGTTTTTCATCTCTATTTATGTCAACATTAGCACCATGTTTTGCTACCAATTTAGCATCCATTTTTACTCCCACACTAGCGCCACATTTTGCTTCCTGTTTAGCTCCTTGAATTTCTTCTTGTTTTGCTTCCTCATGAACACCGCATTTAGCTTCCCATTAAGCATCTATTTTTTCTTCTTTGTTGGCCACTAGTTTAGCTTCTGCTTTGGCTTCTACTTTAGCATCAGAAACTACTTCCAACTTAGCGCTAGGTATTGCATCCAATGTTGGTTCTAGATTTATGACATAGTGGGCTTCCATTTTAGCTCCAAGATTTGCGTCCTATTTTGCTTCCTAATTAAAACCATATTAGGCTTGTTATTTAACACCTACAACTATATCCAATTGTGTTCTAATATATTTATTATATCAAATTATTAAAATTATTTCATTAATTTCAATAGTTCTCATATATCATTTACTTCATAGTTTTGAAATAACATAATGAAACATTCAAATTAATTGTAGATACCATTATTGAAATTAATTGCATAGCATTTGTGAAGAAAATTTAACACAAACAAACAACATTTATACGAAGTAGTAACATCATCATATATATTAATTTTCCATGAAAAGATCATCGACAATTTCCAATATAGATAAATTTAAAATATAATAATGATAACATCACCATTATCTTTCATCTAAAGAAGTGAAATTATAAAACATCATCACATCAATAACCTATCATACAAATCATCATATTAAGGTTAAAAGAACAAGTGAACGATATATATAGTGAAAATACCAATATCACAAGAAATATCTTTTTTAATATCCATATCTAGATATGTCAAAATGACCAAGAATAATCAAAGTTTATATGTCAACATAAATCCACCATACAAATCAAAATGACCGAAAATTTAATATGAACTTGGATCATCACAAAAATAAGAATATGTGTCTAGTAGCATCGAGAAGCAATAAACATCCAAAATCTCAATAGTAGCATCAATGGCTACCATCATCATCATCATCACCACCATTATCATCATCATCCTCATCCTCATCTATCCGAGCATCATATTCATCCTCATTTTGCTCTGATCCATTTGCATCATTATCGACTAGTACATTGGTGACAACATTATCTAGATCATCTGAGTCATCTTCGCCATTTTTCTGCAAACAACAAGAAATAATCAATTTAAAACATTAGTATTAATTTCAAATTACATAATATGCATATTTTTTGTTATATTGCAAATATTAGTGTGATAATTTATGCATTCTCACGAGTTTTCCAACCATGAATATAAACATCACCTCATCAACAGATAGTAACCACACATATAAAGTGTATCCACAACCGTGCACACACTCACACATACACACACATGTACACCATAAATTTTCATATCACAATAGAACAAGACATAGAGACAAGGAAAAATAGACATCCTGGAGATTATTTATAAAGTGAAGAAAAATATGATATCACATATACTATTTGCTTCGACCATTTTTTTGCCTAAAGTTGGTATATCATTAAATCTCTCTATATAACATCTTATTCAATCTATATCTTTTAGAGCATATTAACCATGGTTTTTATCTCTCAATCAAGTTCATGGCTAAAGTTGAATTTGGGTTATGTATAATAACAAGTTATTTGGTTTTGGCATTATTGAAAAAAGTGGCAAAGCAAGTAGAAACTCTTCAATATACCTTAAGCTCACGTTCAATTGGTTCCCCAACATACCCTCCTTTGTTAAAAGAGTTAACAATCGAAAAGCAACTCCGTATATGTAAATCCCAAACTCTCCAATGTTTCACTTTCCAAAGACTAACAGAAAGTAAATAATAGTCAAATTCAATTGCGCAAAACAACCCAAACCCTAGCACTTGGAAACAAATTTCCACAAAACAAAAGAAAGAAAAACTGCTTTTTTAACTTGATATGGGATAGCTGTATCATGAGCTCAAACTAGCTCATTCAGTTTGACGGCGATGATAGAGAAGTTGAAGTTGAACTCTGTGAAACTAGTGATGCTTGCTAAACTAACATTGGGAACCTAAAGAAATGTTCGAGACCATGGAATTTTATTCTATCATATGGTAAAACTACTTTCCCAGGAAACATAGCTTAGCTCCTCCAAGCTTTGAATCCTAGTTCTCTCCTTATTCATGCTCTGATTTTTCTACTTCTCCTTGTCCTCCACTCCTTATCATTTTTTTCTTTTTCATCTCCCAGTTTCCTTCAATTTTAGCATAGATCCATCTTAACTCAGAGGAATAAAACAGAAACACAGGCTTCAAAATTCATAACCTTGAAATATTTGAAGGAAAGCAACATTATACCTATAATGATACACTGGTTTGCTATAATTACAACAAATACAAGGTAATTACTATTCATAGTAGATAAAATGAATGATACCAAAATGCTCATAATAGGTATGCTAGACCAAATCCAAATCTTCAAAGAAAGGGACAAATATTTTGGTGGTGCTTTGGTATTATAAGTCAATCCCGACCATGTGGATAGAAAAACAAAAATGGTATCATGTTCTTTGTGACCAAACAACAAATCTTAGATATCCTAGCATTCTCCTTAGATTTCAAACTTGGTTACAAAGATGGAAAGCTTGACCATCAACTTGTGAGAAAAAAAGACTCAAAACTATGATTTGTGTTGTAGTGTAGATTTTGCCTTACTTTGACCTAATTTAGTTAACATAGGGAGAGGGGGGCTTGATTGTCTAACACAAACAAAAGGACCCCCCAAAATGGGACATGAAGATATATAAGTATATAGACGCAATTAAAAATATATATATTAAAATCACAAAACTAAGAAAAAGATGTAATTGTTTTTGGACAATTTGAAAATAGAATCACATCAAACACATGTTGGGATGCGTTTTGACACATCATGACACATTTGCACACTGTGGAAGCTCAACAGGCACAACATCACTTCACACCTTTAGGTAGATCAGTTGAGCATCAATTTTATAAACATCATTATTCTCAGCCAGTTCAAACACATTTTTTTGAGGTTAACCAAACATCTCTGCTAGTACTAGATCATGAAACTATTCACTCGCCCTCTGCATTAGTGCCAAATATGGCTACTAATCAAACTCAAGAATTGACAACTCATTATCCTATCAATTTATCATCTTCATACAACCAATATGGATTTAATTCTTACAGCTCAAAATATGGAGTTGTTGCTCATGAGCAAAATGCTCAGTTAACTCTTCTCAGGGTTCTACACCCACTATTAATCCAACTTATTCACAAGAAGTGGTCACAAATTCTACTTTAGTTTCAAGTACACTTATATTGACTTTGACTCTATCTGGTAATTCCTTGCGTATATGTTATTCCCATCCTGTAAATTGTAAATATATATTGGGACTGTGATCACTATTGAGATTAAGGGTCAATTTTAGAGGAATGGGAACTATTTAATCATAAATCTTCATGGTGGTCTATTAGGTGGGTCACTTACTAAAACTTCTAATAGAATTTTTTCTGAAACAATTTTAAAACATTGAAATCTTAGTACACATCAATGTACTGGGCCCTGTCCATTTAGTTTCTAAAATAGTTGCCTATAATGTGGTCTATATAAATTCTCTTTCCAAATTATTCCTTAACCTTACACAACAAAATCCTATGAATTCGACTATTTTATATAGTCATAAATTAATTATGTATGGTTGGATTTGTTTCTATATTAATGAGGTACATCTTGCATGCTATCTAGCCTAGATTAGCTTCAATGTGCAAATGACTAATTTTCAGAGGCATCTAGTCTAATGACATTTGAGCAAGAAGATCGGTAGGTTTGTGGATATTTGTAAGTTCATTTTCTTGTAAATTCACTTATGTTTTACCTAGGTGACTTAACATCACTGAACTTAGAATTTTTAAAACATGAATTTGGAAATAACATTATCCAAACATTGGTTCACTTAATTCAGACAATCTCTAAAAACTACATTGGCATAATGTAGGTCCTAGATGAGAATTGTCTTATGGCCAACTATATATGTGAAGGTCCTCATAATTTTGTGAAGTATGATGTCTTTTAGTATCAGAAACCATCGTTATAAAGTCTAATGCAAAAGCCAAAAATTGAATACCACTAAGTTGTAAACAAGACTACAAATCCAATTTTGAAAAGAGCAATCAGTTGGCTGAGCATTAAATCATATGATATCCATAACAATCTACGGCTATTGGAATATATAGAAGCCCCTATACAAAGAAGAAAGGTGACCAAAGTATTATATCAAAATACACTTACTGTAACTGTCTAGGCAAAAGGATTGTTTTGAAAGGAAACACCCACATTTTATTATTTTTTAATAACCAGAAAATACTCACAAACATGGAACTAGCGTAAATGCCAAACAAAATACAGGGGAAGCCAGGCCTGATTTTGTGCTGTAGCATATATTATGCCTTACTTTTGCCTAATTCTAAACAACTTATTAGTATTACATGGTGTGAGACAATTATGACCTATCTAGTTAACTTGGGGAATCATGGAGTTTGGTAGTTTGTTGATGGTCTAGGGCTATGTTTCTTCAAACTCAGTGGTGGCCAATCCCCTAGTAGAGGGTAGGTTCAAGATATTAGGATAGCATGGATTTTTTGAAGAAATTTTTGGGGGATTAGTGATTTATTTTGAGACTGTAGCATATTCAAATTTGTAGAAGGTTCAAATTTGTAGAAGGTAGGCTCAGTTGAGATTCAAAGGGGGAAGACTAGTGTTAGTGAAAAAACTTTCTTGTAAAGAGGGGTTTTAGCTTTTGGGTTTCTCTGAAAGTGTTAACACCATGCTAGGGGTGTGCTTCATGTCATGTTAGGTGCATGATGAAACCCTAGTGCCCTGTTGTATCTTATATTGGTTTGTTTCAATGACATTTGGAAAGCTTACTATAGGTGGATGCTTATCCTCAAGATATGTGATAGAGGAGGTGCACTTCTTATGGAGATATTATCTTATGTGACAATAATATTTTCTACATGAATGCATGTTGAGGAGGATGGATGCTTGGAATATGAGGTTAATCTATCTTGTGGAGGAGCCCTAGGCATGAGGAGGAAGGGTACTTAGCCCTAATAGCAACAGGACCATGTGGCACACAACTAGAAGTGGAGTGCTTAGCTTGAGGAATTTTTTCTTGGAGAGCGCTCACTGGAGGTTGCTTGTTGACCCAGTTACACATGTGGAGTGTTGATCTTGGAAGCCTACCTTGGAAAGCATGAAACCTTGTGATGAGAAGCACTTGACATGTGGAGACTTATCTGAGAGAGTGCGCTCCACTTGGGAGGTGGTGCCCAACCACCAAGTTACATGTGTACTCTCTCAGTAGAGGTGCACTCCACTTGTGAACCTAGTCTAGTTACTTAGAGTAGGTTGTTGTGGACCTAGTCTAGTGACTTATAGGAGGTCGTTCTAGACCTAGTCCACTTTTTTGTTGTTGGCTTCCCTCACCTATATTATATAAAGGGAGGAGAGAGCCTTTGTTATAACAAACTATTCAAGTATGTACTTGCAATCTTGATGTACTTATCTTGGATTCTATGTTTGTGTGACACAAGAGTTGGAAGACTTAGAGTTAGTGTGAAGTAAACCCTAGAGAAGACTTGGAGCACATGGGTTTGTCTTGAAGTATTGGTGTGAGCTAAATCTAGGGATAGTAGTTTATGTTAGATTTTTAGAATTTACTTCAATCTGATCTAGGATCTTAACTGAGAGAACAAAATGTACATCATATCTACAACATATCAATCATGGATACAATAATGCAACTACACAATAAACACAGAGTTTACTTGGGGAAAACCATAAAGGTGGAAAACCCCAATAACTTCCTGAAAGATAGATAGAGCGATGATACAACCCAAGCATAAGAGATAGACATCTCCTAGCAACAGCTTCTCCTCCTCCACAAGTGTGCTACTCTCCCAAGAATGTGAGAGAGAATAGAATGATGAAATAGAGTGCCTCGTGCACTCTATTTATACTTGACTTGACTTGCCTAATAAACTTTACTAGGTCATCCTTAACTTAACCACATAACATAATGCTGACTGGGATGACACCCAATAGGGTGGTCTAATAACCCTTCGACCCACATGACTTATACAGAGCCGACCCCAAAAAGGTGGTCTAATAACCCATCAAGTATAAGTTACAGCACTTACAATATAAATGGCGACACTTCCATATAGAGGAATAATAACATCTCTATAGGAATACAAACACTTCCATATAGAGGAATAATACCATCTGTATAGGAGTACAATATACATATATGAAATGCATTCCAAAGTTACATATACATCAACACTCCCTCTTAACTAGGAAGGTATTTCTCGACACATATCTTCTAGCACAAGTCTTCTTCTCTGGATCATTGTCATTGAATCATCATCGTCACTACTGTTGCTATCTCAATCAATCTCTGAATGTACTCGTCATAGGAATTTCTATAGAGCCAGTCCTTTTTCATACTAGATGTAGGCCCACCACCTGCAGGACTTCATCATCACTGGCCATATTGTGGAATCCTCAGAACTTATTACATGCATCACAAAACCTTAAAAGAGTCTCTTGACTAGCAAGAACCCTAAAGAGCATCTGAGGCCTTTTTCATCCTATCCAAATCTCCAGGACTTATTACATGTGACTATCACAAAACCTTAAAAGAGTGTCCCAGGAACATTTATGTGCATAGCACGACCGACAAGAACTCTAAGGAGCACCCCATGAAAATTTATGTGCCTAAGCACGACCGACAAGATCTCCAGGACTGATTACATGTGACCTCTGCTACAAACCCTCGAAATAGCATCCCAGGACTTATTACGGGAACACAGCCCAACCTATCGGATCTCCCAGATCTTACATGTAGAATCCCACCACAAACCCTCGAAAGATCATTCTAGGACTTATTATAGGCACACAGCCCAACCTATCGGATCTCCCAGGTCTTAAATGTAGCCCACTATCACAAACCCTCTAAAGAGCATCCTAGGACATATTACGGGCATGCATCCCAACCTATCGGATCTCCCAGGTCTTACATGTGATACACAGTGTTAGTCCTTTTTCATACTGGATGTGACCTAGAATAAACATAGGATTTGCTTTGCACAACCTATCCACAGCCACAGAGTATCAACCTGATACTCACCATACATCATCCTGATGTACACATGATCATCCTGATCATCATCACTGCATCGTCCTGATGCAAGTCATCTGGAGCAACATCCTGAAGCTCGTCATCCATGATCATCCTAATCATACAATGCATATACCTGATGCATACCAAGTATCTACTTGATACATATCACCATACATAATCCACTTGATCGTACAATGTATCCACTTGATACATACATAGATACATGATCCACACAATGTATGCACTTGATATATATCAACATACATGATCTACCTGATCATACACAGTGTCCACCTGATACATATACAGATACATGGTCCAATCATCCAAGATGAAGCTTACATACATATACATAGAAATGATCCAACTGATCATATCCATCATCATCCTGATGCATATACAGAGTAGTAACTAGAGCATCATCCTGATGCTCATCATCCAGCGCTTACATCCACATCCATGTGAAGAATCCTCCTTCCAACATGCTTGGAATGGCTTCAGCAACTGTGTCTATCACTTCTTCCTCGAAGTGTTGTCAATCTGAAGAACTCCAAGCCTCTCTCTGAAGTACTCAAACTTCACTCTAGCTAGTGGCTTCATCAGTACATCTGCAATATGCTCATCCGTCGCAACATACAGGAGCTTCATTGCTCCTCTTTGTACCATATCCCCGATATAGTGGTATTTGATATCTATGTGTTTCAACCTGTTGTGGAACACCGGGTTCTCAGATAGCTTCACACAACTCTGGTTGTCACAAAAGATACGAGTAGCCTCCAGCAGGAGATCAAATAACTCTGACAGTACCTTCCGCATCCATACAACCTCACAACTAGCCGCACAGGCTACAACATACTTTGCCTCGACTGTACTCAGTGCTACGCAGGACTACTTCCTGCTAAACGAAGAGATCACACCTGATCCTGTACTGAAGCAACACCCAGATGTTCTCTTCCTATCTACAGCACTGCCTGCCTAGTCCGAATCAACATAACCCTCCAGGTTAAACTTCTGATTTGCTTCATACTTGATCCCATAATCAACTGTACCCTTCAGGTACCTCAAAACATGCTTTGCATCTATCAGGTGAACATGTTTAGGATCTGTCAGATACTGGCTCAAGCTGTTCACCGCAAAGCAAATGTCTAGTCTCGTATTCGTCAGGTACATCAAGGACCCAGTCGTCTGACGATACATCGTAGCATCAACCGTCTCAGATGAAGCATCACATAGAAGCTTTAGGTTTAATGCCATAGGTGTGGCCATGGCCTTGCATTCCATCATCCTGAACCTCTTCAGGATCTCTACTGCATACTTCCCTTGTCCAAGGAAGATTCCATATGCACTCTTCCACACCTCCATACCTAGAAAATAGTGCATCATCCCCAAGTCCTTCATCTCGAACTTGGCAGCAATCTTCCGCTGCATGTCGGCAATCAATCTATCTTCACCTGTAATAAACAGGTCATCCACATACAAAAGTAGTATCATTGGATTGCCTTCATCAACCTTGTAGTAAAGGTTGGAATCTGCTTTACTCTTGGTAAAGCCCAAACTGGATAGAAAGCTATCTAACATACCACACCAAGTTCCGCACATATGTGACTCCCTGTCATGTGTCTCAGAACCAAGTGGCTACTCCACATACACTTCTTCTTCAACTACACCATTCAAGAAAGCTGTCTTTAAATCCATCTAGTGTATCTTCCACTTCATCACTTTAGCCAAAGCAAGTACTGATCTAATGGAAGTGTATCTAGATACATGAGCAAAAGTCTCTATGCTACCATGCATCATGCTTGATCTTGTAGATCCTCTTGGAAGTCACTACAGACACCCCTTCAGGTCTTGGGACTGCATCCCAAACATCTTCATGATCGACTGGTACTCCTCGATCATGGCATTCTTCCCAGATCCTGGGAACTTCAATATCCTCAATATTTTCTATAAATAACTTTGTTGTGAACAAATGTTATAGTCCTTCTTTTGTAGGTGATGGTATAAAATCTTTCCTACACAACAAGTTAATTTGCATGATTAGAAAACATCTCATATTTTTCAGAACAAATTCTTACACATAAAGAAATATGTCATACAATCATGCAATTATCTTAGCCAATGCTTCAATACAACATTTATCCATATCCCGTAACTTTCTAGATGCCTTCCAATCTCTACCAGAACATTTTTAAGATTGTGCACAACTCCCAACATGTCAGCAAAGAGGTTTCATTCTAGATAAGTAGCAATGGAATGTTGTACAGTGCCATGGGCCACTTACCCATGTATATTAGTAGTATACTGTTCATCAATACAACTATTCTAATATGAATAATACACAACCTAATTCTAGGAACATCAGTATATACATTATTGAGCAATATTATTTAAACAATAAAATATGGAAGGAATGATAATTCAAATACTTATCTTTGTTTGTTTGGTGGGTTGACTCCCTCTCAGTCTTTGCTTCTTTTCTACAACTCCATTCTGATGTCGATTGTGAGAGGTGGTCAACTCCCTCTAAATATTTGCATCCTTGCAGAAACTACTGAAGTGTGCTCCTTCTTGATCTTTGCTTCCTTGCAGGAACAACTGGAGTGTGCTACCTCTTGATGTTTGCTTGCTGGATTACCTGTCCTTAAACTTATATCCATCCTGAATCACTATGCATGCTTATTAGTATCATCATTGTGTTATCCTTGAGGTATCATACTTAATCACACATTTATTAGTATAATCTTAATACTATCAAAACACAATAATCTTAAACATGTATAGTCATGATCATTTCAAACACAGATAATAAAAATTAGTATTCAAGGTTTCAGGGAAGTCTTCTTTTACTCATACATATTCTTATTTGATCATAGGACTCTTCTAGTTAGTTAAATCATCAATCAAGATAAGAGACATAATATGCATAAACCCTTGATTACTTACATTTCTAACTTTATGAATAAACATAACTAATCATACCAAGTATACTTATATAAGGTATCCTAACACAAGGTAGGATTCTAACTTGATATAGGAAAAACATACCTAGGTTGGTATGTTAGCTAGTTATGTCTAACATACCCACATGATGTCTTCTTGTTCTCTTCAATGAATTTTGCTAGTAACCTGCATATCTCATTGGTTAACCATTATAGAACCAAGCTATACATACCTTGTAAATAGATCTTCTAAGTGATCCATGACAATGGATGAATCTTTGCCTTCATGTCAGCATGATCATATGTTCTTGAACTAGAACATGATTTTTCTTTCTTGGTGTACCTTTCATGTTAGTGGACAACATAAACCTCATACAACACCATAATGCATTAGTACAATCATAAGTGTCAACACCCTAATCAATGAATATTTTCTATCATGCATTCATAATTTTATTAAGGTGATATGACAAGTCTAAATTTAATTAATATTGTACTAACCGTAATAACATGAAGACAAACATACCATAAAATTAATCATGAACAAATCTCGAAACATACATGGATAATTCATACCTGTCGAGATTGCTTGTAATCTTCTTATGTAAGGCCTTAGCCTCATCTCCCTTTGAAACAGGAACTTCTTCACTTATGCAGGTGACCATTCCATTCTCTCCTAGGATTAACTCAATCTACTTGATTTGCAAGAACTGGATCTGGAGCTAGATTTTGTCAGAGAAACCCTAAAAATTCAAACTTTGAATTTCAAACTTTCGAAAGGACAGAAATATGTGCCTTGATGAGCTGATCAAGCTGGTATACTCAGAATTTGAAAACTACAAAGTTTCACCCCTCAAATTTGTCTTTGAAATTTCCGAATTCACTAGACATGACCTCGAACTAGGGTTTGATAAAGCCCACCCTTCTGCCCAATCAAAAGGTTTCATCCAAATCTCTAAGATTCTATTTTTCTGAGGAGCTTCCAACCGTGGTCACAGATTTCAAAAATTCCCATTTTTGCGGAAGCCCTAATTTTCCATTTTTCCGATCAACGTCCCAAACTATGGTCTGATCAAGCCCGACCTTCTACCCAACCAAAAGTTCTGATATTGGTCTCTAAATTTTGATTTTTATGAGTAGCATTCAGCCATAATCTCCAATTACAAAAATTCCAACTTTCTCCAAAACCCTAAATTCCGGAAGACATGAATGAAGGTGCTAAAAAATAATTCCATTTTGACATAAATATGTACCTGATTGTTTCTGGTGTAACTCCAAAATTTTTTATCCATAGGGTCTTAAAAATGTTTCTCTGATAGCCTCACCTGTGATCTTTCCAAACCCATAGGTCTAACCTTAATTGGATTCTCTGATAGAGAGTTATGCCAAGTGTCGCAACGTGACCGGTTTAGGGGATAAAACAGGAGAGCGAACTTATACGGTGATCCACATGTCACTGGTTCAATTTCGGCCTCTCTAAAAGTTACCTGAGAAAAAGTCCTTGCACTACCTGTCACTTCTTACAAAATTTCATTTGGAGCTTCCTATCCCAATTTATGACCTTTTTTCCTAGGTCACCTATTTATGACTTAGATCTGGAAGAGGCAGAAACCCTAGATTGTACAGATCATAAAACACCAAGTACAATGAATTAGAAATTTTACTTTGGATACAAGGTACATGAGGATCTCAGCTTCTCCCTATATGACTTTCAGACCCTGGAACCTTTATGGAATTTATTTATAGCGAAAGTGCTACGATGACAGGTTTTTGCTATATCAAGCCCTAGCTTCGCAAGTGCAACAAGTGTCATACATGCCATACCATGCCTTTTTTCAGGCTAGCTCTAATACCATGTTAGATTTTCAGAATTTAATTCTATCTAATCTAGGATCTTAACTGAGAGAACAACATGTACAACATATCTACAACATATCAATCATGGATACAATAATGCAAGCACACAAGAAACACAGAGTTTACTTGGGGAAAACCATAAAGGTGAAAAACCCCAATAAATTCCTCAGAGATAGATAGAGCAATGATACAACCCAAGAATGAGAGATAGACATCTCCTAGCAGCAGCTTCTCCTCCTCCACAAGTGCGCCACTCTCCCAAGAGTGTGAGAGAGAATAGAATGACGAAATAGAGTGCCTCCCGCACTCTATTTATACCTGACTTGACTTGCCTAATAACCCTTACTAGGTCGGCCTTAACTTAACCACATAACATAATGCTGACTCGGCCGACACCCAATAGGGTGGTCTAATAACCCTTTGACCCACATGGCCGACACCCAATAGGGTGGTCTAATAACCCTTCGACCCACATGACTTATACAGGGCCGACCCCAACAAGGTGGTCTAATAACCCATCAAGTATAAGTTACGACACTTACAATATAAATGATGACACTTCTGTATAGTGGAATAATAACATCTCTATAGGAATACAAACACTTCCATATAGAGGAATAATACCATCTATATAGGAGTACAATATACATATATGAAATACATTCTGAAGTTACATATACATCAATAGTTTCATGGTTGTTTTAATGAGCTAAATTTTTGGGACAACCAGGCTGAAATGTTATGTGTTTTGGCATGCCTAGATGAAACTAGAAATCAGATTTAGTGCTATTACAAATCTGTTGTGATCGAAGTAGTTTTCAGATCTGTTTGTTGGTTGAAATTTTGCTCCAAGGGTTGTAATATTCATCTGTCTAGGTATATTTTAGTGTCTAACTTCTTGAGCTTTCCTTGTGAAAAGGTTGGACAGAATTCAAGTATTTTCTGCCATAATAAATATTTCAGATTCAGCCATAAGGCTGAAAGTTCTATGGAATAGATCCGGGGAACTTTGAATTAATGAGGTGAAAATTCTGAAGTGTTTTAAAGTGCAAACTTCCAAAATTTTCACATTCCATAGCATTGACACTCAAACCCACACTACTTTCTTCAATGGAGACTTAGACACTACGCCCGCTGTCACCTAAACATACATGCCTCTCACTTAGGGTTGGTTCATGCCAATGCCAAGGGAGTATCCCTAATTGTACTAGAAACTCATTGATAAATCAAGCAATAGGATCAGGTTACAGGTATGCAGACTCACTGTGTTGAATTTAGAACTATGTGGGAGGAATTTGGAAATAACATTGTCCAAACATTGGTTCACTTAATTCTGACGATCTCTAAAAATTGCATTGGAATAACTTAGATGAGAATCGTCTTATGGCCAACTATATATGTGAAGGTCCTCATAATTTTGTGAAGTATGATGTCTTTCAGTATCACAAACCACCGTTATACAGTCTAATGCAAAAGCCATGAAATGAATACCACTAAGCTGTAAATAAGCATACAAATCCAATTTCGAAAAGAGCAATCAGTTGGCTGACCATTAAATCGTATGATAGCCATAACAATCTATGACTATTGGCATATATAAAAGCCCGTATACAAAGAAGAAAGGTGACCAAAGTATTATATCAGAATACACTTACCGTAACTGTCTAGGCAAAAGGATTGTTTTGAACGGAAACATCAACATTTTATTATTTTTTAATAACCAGAAAATACTCACAAACATGCAACTAGTGTAAATGCTAAACAAAGTACAAGGTAATCCAAGGGAAGCCATGCCTGATTTTGTGTTGTAGCATACATTTTGCCTTACTTTGACCTAATTCAGTTAACATAGGGACAATGGGGCTTGATTTTCTGACACAAACAAAAGGACCCCCCAAAATGGGACATGAGGATATATACGTATAGGTGTGATTAAAAATATATATATTAAAATCACAAAACTAAGACAAAGATGTAGTTTGAGTGTAATTTGAGTGTAATTCAGTGGTGCAAAACACTTTCTAAACCCAAATCCAAGAACTAGTGAGGGTTTCAATGCTTAGAACTTTCTAAACCCAACTCCAAGAACTTGTGAGGGTTTCAATGCATAGTGAGTTTAGTGCGTTTGTTCTGCGTTGAGTGCATTTGGCGAAGGTAAACTAGTAAATCAAATGAATTTTCTTCACAAAGACCCAAGTCCAACCCTCCATGAAACCTTGTCATGTTGGTGAAGCCAATTATGTGTCACTCAGTGATATCTTATTATAACTCAGCCTAGCAGGTCTGTCTTAAAACGTATTTCAATGGAAGAGGCTAGATGCATGAATTGGTTGATTTTAATTTATGATGCCCCTTGGTCATGGCATCCAATCAAAAGGTAGAGCCCAGTGCATTGAAAAGGGGACATTTACCTATTAAAAAAAGAAAAGGAATCATGTATAGTAGGAATAGTAGAAAATTATTTATGATTATGGAGACTTATGGACATTAAAAACTGATGGTGGGTGCAAATAATTCCAATTTTGTCAAATTTAGGCTTGAAAAATAGTCCACCCTCATGTGTAGAAAAAATTGAAGGCATCTATATTAAGCAACAAAATATTTGAAAGTGAGACAAAAAAAATCTAAACTGGCATGATATATTGGAGGAAAATGAGATGCAACACTAATTGATACCCTGCACTTGTAAAAAATACCCCAAGTTCTCAGATATGGGTAGGAAAAACAACTTAACATCAGGTGCAAAAGAAACATGAAGGTTGTCTTTTTAAGCAATACAAAATTTGGAAGGTGACCCTATTTCATGAAAACATGTATACAAGAAAACATGAGCCCTACAAATTGCAGCTTGGAAAAAGTTGTGAATCAGGAATGTTGCAGACACCATCAAGATTAAGATGTGGGATGAGACCCCATAATAAAATGGAAGTTAATAGGCCTGTCAAGTTGCAGACATAATAAAGATGCAGTAGCTATAAATGTATGTAACTCTAAGGTTGCAAGACACTAAAATATGCAAGCCCCAAAGATTCAGAGCACTATAAAGTCCGAAAATACCAAAGGTAGCGGAGTAAAAACCAAAGGCCAACCCAAATTTCAAAGGGTAGATGTTGGCATTATGAAGGGGAATCATCAAGTTAGGGAGCAATCTCAAGAACACACCCCCATAGGTTGCAGCGGAGAAAGAAGATTGCAACTCTAAGGATGGGGACCAATCTAAAGACTGCATCATATTATGGGCAGAGTGAAGGATCACAACCCTAAGGTTTACAAATATCCCCTGCAACAAATAACACCATAGAAAAGTTTTTAACAGAATCTCCATAAATCATGTGCGTCTCTTTCCAATGTAGATCTCTATAAAATATACATTAAAATTTAATATTTAACAGTTACCATAATGTTGTTTGATTTTTAATTGTATTTTTTTTGGAAATCTTTAGTTTTTGCACTGCACAATACCATATTTCTTCTGGAAAAATAAGTAAGTAGATAGTTTGTCATCAAGGTTTGCTGATAGTGCCTCCTAATTATTTTACCAGTGCAAGTGGCACTAGTTCAATATTTTGAACTTAATGAACAAGGGGAAGCAGAAATTTTTAGAGATTACCCAAACCTTCTCAATGGATAAAAATCCACAATAAAGTAATGTCCTAGAATGAACACCACTAATTTGTAAACTACATGCAGAACTAGTGAAATGTACCAAAATAATTTCAAGATAAAATTCAAACCCCTAGGTGAACATCATAGCACATTATTGAAAAAATAACAATTACCTACAAATGAAACAGAACTAGAAAAGGATTAAGTATCATACTGTGCTGCAAGCTCACAGACGTGCTTTCCTGGCTGTCGTTGCCGAAGTGTGTGTAGATCTCCTCCAGGGAAAAAATCCATAACTAAACATGAAAACTTGTCTGTTTCAAAATGAGTATATAATGTTGGGAGAAAAGAATGATCCAGTGACTGTAGGATTTCTCTTTCAGTTTGAGCCCTTAGCAAATTTTTTTGACTTGCTAGAGAGGCTTTGTCCATAACTTTCATTGCAAAATAACACCTTGTACCACTCAACTCTACAAGATACACACTGCCTATGTCACCATAGCCTAACCTTTTCAACAATCTGAAATGGCTCAAACCTAAAATTCCATCTCACTTCTGAATTGCTAGTATGGCTTCCCATCTTGGATCATTTGCTTTGTGAAGCTTCTCGACCCCACGAGTGATATTACTTCAAGTGCTATCATCACTGACCCCACTGCTATTACTACCTCTGCTTACATATTTCATTGACATATTTTGTCAAACAAGTTGCGTTACTTCTCTATATTTCAACATTTTGAGTACCTATCTAATTGGGGTATTCCAAATAGAAATATTTGATCGACATCCCTACCCAGAAAGTGGTTCTCGCTTGCTTCCTTTTGTAGTGCCCCTAGACTACTGTAGACATTGAGGGCACTTGCTTAGTGACCCGACTGTTTGAAACATTAATAAAATAATCCTTTGATTTTATTTTGAGTATATTTATGATTACGATTGATTGTAAATCAATAAAATAATGATTTATGTTTGTGAGAAATGTGTGTAGCGACAGGTGAAATGGTTCACCGAAGGACACACAAAGGAATATGAAGGGTCGTAGAGTACGGGTAAATCACACACAGGGGGAGCAACGACGATGTTGACTTCCGACAAGAATACCACGCATGAGCAGATAAGCACTGATCCGCTTGATCAAGACGAATGTGTGAGGGCGTACGAGGTAGGCCACGACGGAGCTGGTCACGTACAAGTTGAGGGGCGCGCAGTGAGAATGGACTCACTCCTCAGTGCCATTAGTCCCTAGATAGCATGTAGACAGAGGATGGATGGTAACGATTCCTAAAATCCCTACAAGAGTTCCCGCAAGTCAAAATGGAAAGATGGTGGCAAAAGGGCCCGACGATGCGGTACCCCTGTCGAGAAATGAAAGAATGGATGCAAGGACCCAACGATGCGGTACAATGCCAAGGAATGGAAACCATGGATGAATGGACCCGACGGAGTGGTTCCATGTCATAGAATTAAAGTTAAGGAACCAAGAGCCCAACGGCGCAGCACCGTGATCCTAGTGAGTTTGATTGTTAAATTAAACTGCATAAAAACTTAGGAGAAGAACTCTAGATTATTACTTAGCAAATGCATAAAAAAAAAATAGTTTAGACATTTGCACATGAATAGTTGTTTTTGTTGAGCATTTAAAATAATAGAAATCATTATTTAGGAGCAAAATAGAATCCTAAGATTAGACACCTAGTCAACTAAAAGCTAGGAGTTGATTAAAATATCTGGGGGACAAACTAGAGCAAACTTAGGGATGTAGGTGCACTTCCCAGAGAAACTGACACTTGGATGGGTGAGTGTTTTAATTAAATAATTAATTAAAAATATTTAATTATGCATGAAGCGACATGTGTCGCAGGAGATTTTCCTTTATAAGGAAGGCTTAGGGAATGGGTAAAGGGCCCACAATTTGGACGATTGTCGTAATTTTTGAATGCCTCAAAGACTTGCTGCTATCTAAGGGTTTGGCTAGGAAATCCTGGTGGGAAGGGAAACCCAAGCTGGATTTCTGAAAAACGTGTGTGAGCTCTACGACCCAAAGCTCGGGGGAGGCCATGCGACTGAAAGCATGAGCCTATGGTTGGGTGGCGGAGCTAACGGTTGCTTCGCCTATGGTTAAACGAGCTTTGCTGGTTATGGTTATGGTTTGTTTTAATTTGCTAGTTTATTTATCCAGTCGTTATGCTTTCTAATCTCTTTTGTATCAAGTGGTTGAGTTTCAGGTTAAACAGGAAAGACCCTAGAGGAGGGGCCCTACATTTGGTATCAAAGCCGGTTGAGCCTTGAGGGCACCGGACTCATATTATACAGGGGTTGTCAGTATCTTCGTCAAGGTGGATCAGATGGCGAACGAATTGCTGTTACAACGATCTTCGAACTTCTCAACTTCAAGCTTCCCCGCCGAATCAGGTTCAATATCTTTCGGTACTGTGCTAAGTAGTACATAATTCTCTTTTTTTTTTTCGAATGATTCATAGGTCGTGGTAAATGTCGAATACTTCATAGGATGCAGGCTTGAAGGATTGGATTATTTTATATATATGGAGTAATATTAAAATACACAGGTTGCGAATTCATTTTTAGATGCTTGGATGATTGTATATATTGTTGACTGAGTTTTTATTTGAAACATGATCGCTGTGTATGATCCGTGATAAAATATTTGTTGATAAAACGCCAGTTCCAGTCCTTTCTGTTATTGTATTGAAATCGTGATTCAGGAAAAACTCTGCCTTCATATAATTTGTTGAAATCATGCTGGGATTTAGATCAAGATGGTGATCTCTGCCGTTTCCTTTTGTTGATGAAAAACGCTATTGATTTCAGCGTAGGATCCGTAGAAGGCTTTGTTTTCGATTAGGATATGCGTTTCCTCATAGCATTTTACTTTTTTTTTCAAAACCCTCTTTGCTCTGTTTTCAATTTGGAAAGGCTTTCCCAATATCCACAATTGATGGCATTTGTTAGTGTTTCCAGAATCTCTGTGCATCTAGTTTCGATTGGCAGACTCACAAGTCGCCCTCTCTTTTTATTCTCTGTACACCCAAGCATGGCATTTCCAGTTTTACTTTTTAAACGATTTGAATCCAATTAACATCTCTGTTTTATAACATGGATTGGTGTCCCCGGATCTACGACGCATATTTTAATTCGAACCATTAAAATCCTTGATCGGCGTTTTCCAAGAATTGATTTGGATTGTATTTGATCCATTTTACAATCCGTAGATCGGTGTTGCTCTTCATAATTCCAAATTTTTTTGAATAGATCGTTGTACACCTAATTGGATATGAATGGATCCATCAATTCCATTCGCTATCTCCCTTTTGTTTCTGGAATTTGAGACTTTGTCGAATGGCGTTTTGATCCTAAAATTCTCCGAGTTTTAAATTGTGTATTATAAATTTCAGATCCACAATCAAATGGCGTATGGTTCTTTAAAAATCTCTGCGTAATCCTTGAATGCAGTTTAGACTCTGTTTCATTACGTTCGGAATTTATATTTCAGTGTGAGCATATTGTTTATTTAAAATCCTCTCTGTATTACCTCGATTCTAATGGACGATTCCCAGATCTATGATTTTGATTTTGATGGAATTTCCTTTATGTTTTTAACTTCAATTTGAAAGGCATTGGAGTGCAAACTAGTTCTTTAAAATTCTTTGTGTTTACAAAACTCAAATCTGGAAGGCGTTAATTGGTTTTTCCCTATGTTCAATTTTTCGATTTGAAAGAACGTTTCCAGATCTATCATTGATGGCATATTTTATGAATTTTAAATCTCTGCGTACTCTCTCAACTTGGAAAGGCATTGCCAGATCCATAGTGATAATGGCTTATGGATTTTTATACGGTCTCTACATTCGACTACGAATGGCCATTCCAGATTTCCTTTAGGATTTCAATATTTAACCTTAAAAAAAAAAAAAAAACCTCTATGGCGATCCCAGGTTTTGTGAGATTTTAATCTGAACCTTATTAAATCTCCGTTTTCCATTTTTAATGGCGTTCCAGGTCATTGCAATGAAGTACAACCTGCTCTTTACTATCCGCGATTGAATCATTTTCAATGGAGAATTGAATCCATTTAAAATTTATGTGTTATAACTTGATTGAACATTTTTCCAGCGTTATAGTTGAATCGCATTAATACTTCCATTCGCCTGGCGATCTCAAATTTAAAAATTGATTTTGATCTGAGTTTAAAAGATATGTGTTTCCATTTCGCCTGACAATCTCAGGTTTAAAAATAAATTTAATTTGAACTCTAAAGGGGTCTGTGTTTTCCCCTTTTCCTATGGCAATCTCAGATTATAAGTTGATTTTAGCACGAGCAAAAAAAAAAAATCTATGTATTTTACTCAAATTGATCGTCGTCTCTATTTCATCTCCGGAAGTGTATTGACTGTAATCCAATCTTTAAAGATTCCCCGTGCATTTACTCAAATTTGATCGGCGTCTTCAAATCTTTAAATCGAGAGTAGTGATCTTGTTTATCTTAAACTCTGCATGCTATTTCGAAGTGGGAGGGTATTGCCAGATCAGCAGTGGTAATGGCGTGTTACTTATATAAACCCTTTGTGTTCCATTTATGATTTTGAAGGGCTTCACCCAAATCCATAAAGTTGATCGTATTTCAATCTACTAGGACCTCTGCGTCGAATT
Source organism: Larix kaempferi (assembly GCA_027924585.1). Taxonomy (NCBI): domain Eukaryota; kingdom Viridiplantae; phylum Streptophyta; class Pinopsida; order Pinales; family Pinaceae; genus Larix; species Larix kaempferi. The sequence continues at coordinate 654,287 of BSBM01000256.1, forward strand.
CTGCCTTGTCATCTCTACGTTGATAGCCCGACTCAGTCATAAGATTTCGTTTCAGATTTCTTTTTAATACAGAATCTCTGCGTTGATCAATTCGATTCTGGCAAAAGAATTATGTCCAGGTCTCATGAATTGGGTTGTAATTTGTTCGTTAAGAATCTATATGGATCTATGTCCTTGTGCGTCTCGAGGAATTTATCAATGACTTTCAATTGATCTTTAATTAACTGTAATGTGACGGTCGAATAATTACTAAATTTTGATCCTTAAATTATGACAGTGTATCCCTTACAAATTAAGATGATGTTTCAGATCGACCTATCTCTATGCAAATTCTAAAGTTTATTAGTGTTGACATTTGTTCTTTTCTAAATTCAGTACATATGAGTCGCAGATCGACCATTCCCTCTGCGTGTTTTTATTAGTCTGTTGGCATTGATATTCCATTCACTCTTCCTTTAAAAGTCTCAGTTTATAATTTTCGTAGTTGTTGGCGATTTAGAGACCTCGGGATCCGATCAAGTTTAAACTTAAATATTTACCCCATAAATCGTCGGGAGTTCCCCCCCAAATTGTATATCAACCTGTGTAAAAAGAAAATCTATACCTATCCGCTTCGGATTGGAATGACGTGTTCCAAAAATACAAAGTTCGAACTCATATCCTCATTAAATGGAGTGCGAATCATTCTCATTCGCGATTTCTTTTAGCCCAACTCGAAGTTGTAAAACAATTTCTGGAAATCTCAAGACAATGAGTTCAAACTTTTGGTTACCACCCAACCTTGTGGTAGGTTTTTCTTTTCAATATCCATTCATCAAAACCTTAAGTTTTGTCGATATTTAATCCAACTATGGTAATTAAATCGATGAAGTGTAGATTACAGAAGATTAACTAATTATGGATAGTAGTGTGATGTGTATTAGATGAAGCGAACTTACTTCATAATTAAGTATGGTGATGCGCAAACTTATAGAAGTTTATTTATAGGAATTGTTATTATATAATGATGCGTGGTAGTTGAACTCAAGTTAAATTTTATATATCTCATGTTGTTTTAAAATTTATAACTTATTCCTAAATTCTTAGCAAATCCAAAAAGTATAAAGATTAAAATGGACATTGGTGTTGATAGGAACATGAAGAAGGGATCCGCCATGTAAAAAAAAAGTATGTTATATTAAAAGTAGAAAATTTAAGAATGAAAGGGTACATATGAACTTACGATTGGATTTTGTTTATAATCCAATATAGATGTGTAATAGATATGATGTAATGTGAATACTTATATGCATGTAAAGATACATATAGGATTTAATTGGTAAGGTAGAGTGACAATATTTATTGTCAATCCTTTTTGCAATAAGGGTAATTGTTGTTGCATAAAGGAATTAGAATATGTATTGGTCATGTTATCATAAAGAAAAGTTTCAACAATGTAATTCCAAAATTTATGCAATATGATTTTATTTATTTCATATATAAGGAGATATAATACACATAGTGCCTAGAGTTACTATGAAAAGTGATAACGACAAAATGGTAGGGTGATAGAAGGAATAAACATGACATTGATGACGTTTATTGGGTGTATGATATCATGACTTTGATAGGTTGGGCTTAAGGAAAGAAATACCTTTTTGTGTTGGGTTAAATGTTTATTAACTTAACGGTTTTAAAAAAAAAAAAAAATTATATAATGAGAATTGAAACCACAATTGACAATGGCAAGATCTTATAGGTATGGCAAGGAGTTAGAATATATAGAAGAAAATTTAGTTTGAATTACTTATATGTACAGTTAATGGTGAAATGAAGTTTTGGAATTTTATTTGGTTGGATTAAAAATTGGGAGTGTAGTTCCTGTTATATTTAAAAGGGAATAAAAGTTATTCTAATGGTTGTTGAAAAAAAATCTTTCTTAGTTATAATGTATAGTCTCATGTGTTACATATGTACTTAGTTCCATTTTAAATTTTGTAAATATTGTAATGGATGAATACATAATCCTTAGAGAAAGCTTGAGTAGCTAGGTAGCATAAATTAACAATCATGGTGGATTCATTGCAAGTAATGTTGAGTTATATATTGAATTTCAATCTACATTGCTGAGATATGTTCTATATGCTTTATATATTGTAAAGATTCCATTGTATATGTCTTAGTCATATGGAAAGTTTCCTTTTATATTTGGGGAAAAGGGCTCATCACTTATGGTATCATTACACAAATTCTTTATACTTGGAAAGACTTTGATAGACTATCGAGAGAGTGAAAATAACTACAATTGTGACTTGACCACCTCATCGTAAAATGGAAAGTGTAATTGGACAAACATGCTGGAGGGGTCAAAAAGAGATGATTTTTGTAGAGCAATTAGAGAGATGAGACTACAACTAGTCTTAGAGATGAGACTCAATGAAACTTAGATGAAACTACAACTAGTCTTAGAGATGAGACTCAATGAGATTATGATGACCCGCTCAGTTTCAGACGTCAATAGCATGCAAGTATAATCACCTTGATTAGTCATGATATTATGTGTTATATTTAAAGATTAATATATCACATCTTAGTCTTGTAGAATTTCTTATGTTATACTATAAGAAAGGAGTTGTCTTTTATGAATTAGGATGAGCGGTGCATGAAGATTGATGTAGAAAAATCGAAGCTGCAGTTTTTACTTCTTCTCCTTCGGTAATGATACTCCCAGCTTCTCAAATAGGGAGAGGTTGTATGTAAGAATAGTTTTCGAATAGATAAGTTTCAATCCCAGTTACAATTAGTGAGCTAGTAGAGGACTGTTGTGGGGATTACTACACTATGCAAGGTACGATTTAGTTATATTGTCAATTATGAGATGTCTATTTATATGAAGGTAGAAAAGAAGAAAAGAAGAAAAGAAATTTTAATATCAATTGTGGTTATGCTGAAGTAATGAATGTGGAAAGGAAAAGAAAACCCACCATGGAAGTACATGAGACCCAACTTCGGGACGAAGTTCATTATAAGAGGGGGTGTATGTAATGCCCACCTCAACACCTATGACTGATTTGATTATTTTAGACTTATGATTGACTAGATTATGTGAGACTTATGAATGATATGAATGATTAGACTATTGGAGACCTATGACAGATTTGACTATTCAGGGGACTGGTCTGAACTGACCCGGATTTATAAATATTTGGACCATGAGTATGTGCTTTAAATTCTACATGTGAAATGAAAATTATTAGACAAATTATGGATACTCTCGGCTGACTGAGATACTGAAAAGAATGATAAAATTATTTTATAGTGCAGTGCTACTAATGTGCGCTTGAGTGTGTGCAGTGGTAGGTAAGACGACTTTGTAATGCCCCTAAAATGACTATGGACTTTAAGAGCACCTGTCAAGTGACCTGACATAACAGACTTCAATAAAGTGGCCCTTCGAGTTAGGATGTGTCTTAATAAAGGAGAATCACCTGATGATGTGCATGACTATAGTTGATAAATAAATTAATGAATTGAATTATATGTGTGGACTGGGATAATTGATTAATCAGTTCTTGCTTAAATGCTTAGCCTTGATTGGTCAAGTCAAAGTATAGTAGGACAGCTACAGCCCTAGCTTTGTGACTTGGGAGGACACAACTGAGATGCGTCATAGCTTTTCGCATTTATTCTGAACTTCGGGACGAAGTTCTAAATAAGTAGGGGTGTATGTAGTGCCCCTAAACTACTGTAGACATTGAGGGCACTTGCTTAGTGACCCGACTGTTTGAAACATTAATAAAATAATCCTTTGATTTTATTTTGAGTATATTTATGATTACGATTGATTGTAAATCAATAAAATAATGATTTATGTTTGTGAGAAATGTGTGTAGTGACAGGTGAAACGGTTCACCGAAGGACACACAAAGGAATATGAAGGGTCGTAGAGTACGGGTAAATCACACACAGGGGGAGCGACGACGATGTCGAATTCCGACAAGAATACCACGCATGAGCAGATAAGCACTGATCCGCTTGCTCAAGAGGAATGCGTGAGGGCGTACGAGGTAGGCCACGAAGGAGCTGGTCATGTACGCGTTGAGGGGTGCGCAGTGAGAACGGACTCACTCCTCAGCGCCATTAGTCCCTAGATAGCATGTAGACGGAGGAAGGATGGTAACGATTCCTAAAATCCCTACAAGAGTTCCCGCAAGTCAAAATGGAAAGATGGTGGCAGAAGGGCCCGACGATGCGGTACCCTGTCGAGAAATGAAAGAATGGATGCAAGGACCCAACGATGCAGTACCATGCCAAGGAATGGAAACCATGGATGACTGGACCCGACGGAGTGGTGCCATGTCAGAGAATTAAAGTTAAGGAACTAGGAGCCCAACGGCGCGGCACCGTGATCCTAGTGAGTTTGATTGTTAAATTAAACTGCATAAAAACTTAGGAGAACAACTCTAGATTATTACTTAGCAAATGCATAAAAAAAAAATAGTTTAGACATTTGCACATGAATAGTTGTTTTTGTTGAGCATTTAAAATAATAGAAATCATTATTTAGGAGCAAAATAGAATCCTAAGATTAGACACCTAGTCAACTAAAAGCTAGGAGTTGATTAAAATATCTGGGGGACAAACTAGAGCAAACTTAGGGATGTAGGTGCACTTCCCAGAGAAACTGACACTTGGATGGGTGAGTGTTTTAATTAAATAATTAATTAAAAATATTTAATTATGCATGAAGCGACATGTGTCGCAGGAGATTTTCCTTTATAAAGAAGGCTTAGGGAATGGGTAAAGGGCCCACAATTTGGACGATTGTCGTAATTTTTGAATGCCTCAAAGACTTGCTGCTATCTAAGGGTTTGGATAAGAAATCCTGGTGGGAAGGGAAACCCAAGATGGATTTCTAAAAAACGTGTGTGAGCTCTACGACCCAAAGCTCGGGGGAGGCCATGCGACTGAAAGCATGAGCCTATGGTTGGGTGGCGGAGCTAACGGTTGCTTCACCTATGGTTAAAGGAGCTTTGTTGGTTATGGTTATGGTTTGTTTTAATTTGCTAGTTTATTTATCCAGTCGTTATGCTTTCTAATCTCTTTTGTATCAAGTGGTTGAGTTTCAGGTTAAACAGGAAAGACCCTAGAGGAGGGGCCCTACACCTTTGAACCAAGACGAGACCATCATCCAAAAGTCGAATCACTGCTCCTGCTTTCCTACTTTCTACACATTGACTCTTCCTTTGGCACCGTCATTGCTCTCATCTCATCCAATCTCTCTGATGTCCACTACCATCCTTCCAGCCAATACGAGGATATCTTACTGAAAGTGAGTCAATCTTCCCTAAACCGAGGTATGCTTCTCTTCTTGTTGCTTCCTTTCAACGAATGCAATTCCTGTAGCCACTAATCACTTGAGCAATAAAAGAAGAGACTGAAGTGCTTGCTCTAAACTAAAGGGCAGAAAAAAAAATAAAAAATAAAAATCATCTTGAATTGCGATTGAGGGATGAAAAAAGATAGTGAAGGGCCATAGTTGAACAAGTTCTGGGATGAACAATAGGGAATGAAATGACATCGACTTAATTCCCTCTATATCCTACCGCTCTTTGGTTTAACTTATCAGATATGTGGCTATACATCATGGGAGAATTGTGAGAAACTGCTAGTATGGTCTTTATTTCCACAAATGAGTTTTTTCATTTTGCTGCATCTTGTTGTGGAACCGTCCAGCTAGAGCAGGTTCAAATTTTCGTTTTGGTGGGAGTTAATATGGATGAGGAAGTTCAAATTTTTGTTTTGGTGGGATTTAATATGGATGGGCATGACAAACTACAAAATTTATGTATGCATTAATAATTTCTATATTGACATTATCTATAAGAAAGTATTACACTAACATCTTTATTAATCTAAGAAACTTTAGGTTCATGTGTTAGTTTTCTTTTTCACTTTGCTAATATCACCATTAACTCTCACATTGGTATTAATTGTAAGGCCTTATTTTCAAACAACAAAAGCACTCCCATCTAGTTGTTAGTTGACAATTGTCTTAGGTGACTGTGATGATTTGTGACATATTGGTGGCAGAGCTAGATGACAAGACCATTGAGGGGGCCTTGTTGGGTGGATTGCCACAACAAACGCATTTAAGGTTGGACATCTTTGTAGAACATTCGACTAGTACACAGTTGCAAGCACTTTTAACTCAACAAACAATAATAAATCCACAAGTATGGAGGCCATTTGTTGACAAGTATAAATCCACTACAAGGATCATGCTTTTTTTCTTCTAATGTGGATGTGAGAGAATTCAATGAACTAAATTATAGGAGAGAACCTTCATTTATATATCTATTGCAATACAATGGTTCCTTTTGAATATTTATTGACCTTTGGCATGAAGTTTCTTGGTCTTTGGATGTCTATCCACTTATAAAGACAAGTATAAAGTTGGGAAGACATAAAATGGAACAATCAATATAGGCAGTCTTTTGGGTAATATAGATATTGAAGTAGGTTTATTTCCTAGACATCCAATTACAACATGTAGATGCAATGACAAAGATGACATCCAATTGTAATTGTCGTGCGCATTGAGACTTAGAATACATTGGGTAGTCATGCGAAATTTGGTGATAACATGGACCCAATGGATTGACCATTCCTTGCCTTGGAAGACTTTGAGAAGATAATTACACATTGATTTGAGTGTATTGCATGTTTGGCTCCACCTAGGATCAGGCATGATGAAAGACACCTTAGAAGAAGAAAATGATTGAGGCAATCCCCACCTATATTAAAAAGGATGCAAGCAATGTTCAAAGGCATCATCATGGATCGATAGATCAAGGTGTGATTATTCCAAAACGAGGAGTGAAGAAGAAGTTGTGAGGTGCAAAGAAAGGCCTATGTGATGGACTGCACAGAGTTAGGGATCGTTTATGGGTAACTATGGGTAAATGAAGGGTATTTAGGGGTTAATTACTTATCATTTAGGGGTGATTTGTGGTCAATTATGGGTAATTAAGGGTAATTAGTGGGTAATTAGTGGTAATTAGGGGTTAATAAGAAGTCAATTATGGGGTAATTAGGGGTTAATTCGTGGTAAATAAGGGTCAATTATGGGTTAACTAACGATATATAATGGTAATTATGGGTAAGTAGGGGCCATTTAAACATAATTAGGGATTACTTAAACCAGTGGTTTCCAATGATGTTGATAATTTAGTTAGGTTGCTGACAACATGTGCCCATTTCAAATCCCCGTGTTCGAGGCACATTAGTTTTGTTCAAATTTTGAAAAGCTTCATACTTAGTACTTTTCTTCTTTCAATATTATTTTTACATTAAGAAAAGCAATGTTCCCTTACATAGCATGGTAAAAATTGGAATCCAATATCACATTGCTATTCTAAATCCATGTACCTTTACATAACATGGTAAAAATTGAAATATCAAATATGGTATGCAATTCCTATGTTGAAAGCATGTGCTTTTACACAGGTTAAAATAAATTGGAATGCATTACAACATTCATATGCAAGCAGTTTTAATAAAATAAAATGGAAAAACAAAAATCAATGTTCAACATGGAATTTATCATCGACCTTTACTTGTTCTAATTAATTAACATGACCTAAAAAATAGACTAACATAGTTGTATCTTAAACTCAAACCTTGCCATAGATTTGCACCTACTTTTTAATTTTTTTTATCAATGCTTAATTGATCTAAAATATGTATTTACCCTAATTGTTTATTATTTCTCCAATGCTCAGTGGATCTAATATATATCTTCACCTTAATTGTATGCTCTCTTTCCATATTTTGGAAAATGCAAAGATCGTGAAGTTAAAGGTGACAATAACATTGACAACATGAAGAGAACACAACTTATAAGAGAGAGTTTCAGCTTAAATAAAGCTGTAGGACATTTTGATGTAGTAGCAAACTTTCAAAAATATTTTACTAGTATATAATGCAAGAAGAAGTAGTTGGGTTCATTAAGGGATGTTGGAAAAATATTATATTCGGGTCCATCACGTCATGTATGGATATTTATGGACAAGGATTTGTTTGCATCCAAGCACTTTCTGATACGAAGTTGTACTTACTTATAAGTGTGGTGAGATATTTAATGATGGCGTGCACCAATCTTGAGGTTTTATTTAGGATTCCTCAAGGTTGTGCCTTGTTTTTGGCTTTAGTTGAGCGCTAGTGATAGAGTTGTATTTGACACCAATAGAGATAAATAAATAACTTGCATTTTATCAATTCAAATTGAGAAATACAGGGTTGTGCCCCATGCTAGTCAAACTTACTCCAAGTGTAAAAAAAGGTTGTTTTAGGACAAGAATTTGAATGCAATCAAATTTGGTGGAAGTTTGAATTCTTTTGATGATGTACAAACAAATATTTTTCAATAGAATAGGTTGGATGTAATTTTTTAGGTGAATTTGGAAAAAAAAAAATTAGTGAAGTCTTAACAATTTTAACAATGAATAAATGTATATTTTAATAAATAAGACCATGTACAAGATCTAAATGAATTTGACAAGATATATATTTTTCAATTAAATTTGTTATTATCATTTGATGATGAGTGGAGTGTCTTCTAAAAATGTTGGGATTCTTCTAAACTCCAACATAATTTATTTATAGAAAATATCATTGCAAAGATATATATCAATTATTTCTGAAGTCTCGATGACCTTGAAGACAAACAAAGGCATATCTCAATAGATAAGTTTCGATGGGCACATCTCAAAGAAATTTGGTGTTATGAATGCCCCTCAATGATGAATCCGTAATGACTTTGATGACACATGGATGTGTATCTCAACGGACAAGCCCAAGTGCAAGTCATGGTTGAATTTAACTAAATAGGCACACTGAGATCATAATGTCCCAAAAACCTTAATTATGTAGAAAAGTGTATCTCAAGTTACAAGGCCATAATCAAGTCTCGTTTCAATATGGAATAATAGAGATCTCTCTATTGTGAATCACAACAACATTAACAATGCATGATTGTGTGTCTCAATGGCCATGCCCCAAGCGAATTCACAAAATTGATGCCCCTCTCTTATGAATATACATTTCAACAAATGAGTTCAAGCACAAATCCTTGGTGAATTCAACAAAACGGATACCCCTAGTTCATGAATATTTGGTTGGATTCACAATGCACGAATGCATATCTCAATGGACAAGTCCTAGGAAACTTTCTTGCACTAAATACCCTTCATTTATGAATTCCCGACAACCTTGACAATGCAAAACTGTGTATTTCAATATACATTTCCAAGTGCAAACCTAGGTCAAAAGTGCCTAGTCTAAAACAAACCAGCATTTAACTAAAGAAAAATTAGCATCTAATCTGAAATGGAAAAGGTATGTGATGTTTTGAATTTGTATTGTCAACTAAAACAAGAATTTTCCTACATAAATGTTATTTTCCTACACTAAAATAACAACAGAACTTGGAAAGCAGAAGGAAGAAACAAGGGAGAACCTAGGAAACAATCTTGGAGTTGTTTTGGAAACAGTAGTTAGAGGCTGTAGGTCCCAAAAATTATCCATAGAAGGATGATATACTTGAAAATGTGGGTATGTTTCACACATCGAAATACCAATAAGCCATAGTCTACCAATTCCCCCATACCAAGCTAACAATTGGCTCAATTTCATAACAACTTGTTGCACAGAAGATGGTACTGACAACCTTATCAGTGCTCCTCTAGACTTGAGCTACTCTACAATCCACTTTAAATTACGCATGTTAAGAAGTATACCCTTATTCAAATTCCCATCCATCATTTGGTCCAATTAACTGAACTTCATAGCAATGTGGTATTTATCTTTGTTTCTGGAACAAAAAGTGGAGATATCTGTTTCAATAGGAAGGATCTGCAAACCCTGAAGTTGCACTGGAGTTTCACCTTTTTCTATTCTCTACGCAAGTTCTTTTGTTACAACTTATGGCTCTTTTTCCCCTACAAGAATCAGATTCTTCTGCTTAACCTTTAGAAGGATTTCTATTTGTCAACGTTGCTCATAATCTAGTTGTGACCAAAGAGAATAATAACACCAAATAACAAGCAAAATTTTGAGCCAAAATTTTCTCACAAAGTCATGGTTCTGGTCCTGACACCCTTGTTCAAATTTCTGTTGTTGAATATAAAGAAGTTTTTTATAACTTTTGACTGTAGTCAAAATGCCCTCATAGGTCATTTTGAGAGTGAAATTCCAAAGAGTCTAGTTGGTAGACAAAGACTTGTACTACAATAGATACCTCCTTCAATATAGATTTCGTTAAAGAGATGCATGCGATAAAAATAACAATACATATTTTGTTCTAGATAACAATATTATGAAACGTAAATAAAAAATCGATGTTCGTCTATAAAATAAAAACTTAAAACTTAAACTTGGATCAATCAATCAAAAGAGAGAAAATTTCTTGAGTTTGAATTGCAAGTAGAGTACTAAAATGGATAGACCACGTAATGAAAGAAATGATAGCGACATAAATGATGGATATATTTCCCACAAAGCTCCAACCTTGCACATAAGTACACATATCACCTATGAACCTAACTCATGTGCTAAAAAACTCCTAATGGCATGCATATCTCAATTTGAGGAAAAACATACCTTTGAATGTTTTATGAAAGGAGTTTGTATTGTTATTTCATTTTATTCCTTCAAACACTATATAAAACATTTCACATCCTTAGAAAAACCTTTTGTTATTTCTAGTTTGTATTGAGACTTTTAATCTAAGGATTCTTTTTGTGGGACTCATGTGATGGTTAGGTGCCCTATGCTTGGCCCATGATCCATAAAGAAAAATATTAAGGTGTAATGCTTTGCATTTTGACCCCGGATCATGGCTTGGACTGTCCTAATAACCTAGATAATTTCCTTTTCTAATAACCTATATTTTGATCTAACACCATGGATTAGGCTCCAAGAACCATCCTTAATGTTGTAAATATCAAAATGGCTATCATGCCCCACTTTTAATCTAAGGATTCTTTACTTGAGAATCATGTGATCTTTAGGGGCCCTATGGATGGCCGATGATCCATAAAGAAAATTGTTATGGTGTATGACTCTATATTTTGACCCTATATCATGGCTTGGACTGTGGGAACCAACTTAATTGGTTAGAAAAACCTCAAAAACAATGATGATGATGATGAAAATGATGATGACAATGATGATGATGGTAAGGACGATGGTACCAATGATGAGGATGATGATGATGATAATGAAAGGTCAGGAAGTGGATAAGAATGATGAGGATCGAGCATCCATGTCTTGGAGACTTAAAAGAGTCCCTATGTAGGGCCTATATAGTGTTTTAGGGTGTTGTAATGGCCCATGAACCCCTTAGGAAATTCATATGGCCTTAGACCCTATGTTTCCTTAAACTCCATGGTCAAATATCACCACACATACCTCTAAAGAGAATATTTTTCCTACAAGTGATATTGCATGGTTTCCATTACAATTTTTTAAGCATCAAGGATGGTGCTCGATGTATTGCACATGGTTCAAGGGGAGAAATGGATTTCTTAGGGCCTAGAAGAGGCTTTTAATGCTCATGGACCATGCACACTGTATGTTTTAAGTGAGCTGGAAGAGGATTGGTCCAATTATGTTTATTTGCTCAATCATAGTACACTAAACTTTCAAACGAGGAGGACTACCTCAATGGTCAAGGAACAAAGGTCACTACATGGTTTTGTACATCGAGGATGGTTTTTAGGGTCATGGACATGGTTCAAGGAGGAAAAAAAATGTATTAGGGCCTAAAAGAGGCTTTTATCGTTCACAGACCATGAACACAATAAAAAACCATCACACATTGCATATAGGTTAATAATTGTCCTACATGGATCATATGATTGTTGTTGAAATATTTCAAATGCCATGGATGGTTCTTAGGGCCTTTTGCAGGGTTTAGGAAGAAAAACTGAGGTTGCGAGCCCTAAAATATTCATCTTTATGTATGATGGATATTTCCACCCTATGGAAAGATGGGAACTCCCTTGGATCACTTTCCCAAGACCTAAGACAGATAGAGGTAGTATACCAATATGTTTCCATCACCAGATCTAATCAATCACATACAACACATTAGAAAATAAGGAAGAAAGATTAACTCACCTTAGCTTATAGGCGCTCCTTTGATGATGTACTTGATTGATGTAGATCAGGTTGAATTGGCTCTAGGACCACTTGATGATCAACCTGCACACATATAGACAAAGAAAAACCTTCCTCAAACCTTTCTATAAACATGTATAAAATATGCATGTAATTGACATAAAATACTAGATCTATACTAGATCTAAGCTAGATCTATCAAGTGACTATTCATTATTGCAGTGATACTTTATGTGTGGTCAATCACACTAGCATTGTTTCATGTAATACTCTATTGGTTTAACCTCAAATAAAAATTTGGAATCTAGGTGATACTTATGTCAACATGCCTGGTGCTTTCCTTGGCACAACATTGGAGTTTTTTTGGTGCAATTCCTTTCAAAATTCTTGGCACAATTCCTAGTGCTATACTTGGCTCTATACCTAGCGCTATGTCATATGATTTTCTTGGCGTAATTCTTGGCGTAATTCCTGGCTCTAGACCTGGTGCTATGCCTGGTGCTATTCTGGAAGCTATGCCTGGCACTATTCTAGAAGATATGTTGGATGTTATTATGGAAGCTATTATGGATGCTATTCTGGACATTATTATGGAAGCTATTATGGACGTTAATTGGGATCCTGATTAGCGTCTAAAATAGCGTCTACTTTAAAAAAAAGATGCAAAAAATGCCATTAAAAGCGCCATCCCGTGGAAAAGCGCTAATTTTGTCCAAAAATTGATGAAAGATACACTAAAAGTGTTAGTGGATGCAAAAAAGGGAGCTAAAAGAGACACTAAACACAGATTTTGTTGTAGTGTAATAGTTATGGATTGGTTGGAAAAGCACATAGTAGTTTTAAATTGCTTTGAGAAAACATGTCCATGCTTAAATGAAAAAGGAGAAACTGTTGTAGTGAAAGGAATCCCTAGGAAAGTTTTCGTGAGACAGATTTCTGCATTACAAATGAAAAAGGTTGTATGTACAGGTTGTAAAGTTTTTGTTGTACATGTAATAAATGATGACCACTTGAGTAAAGAAGATAAATTAAAAGTTGAAGACATGCCAATCTCAAAAGAATTTTTAGATGTATTCCCGGACATTCTAGGATTACCTCCATAAAGAGAATTGGATTTTACTATTGAGTTGGTACCTGGAGCTGTACCAAATTCAAAGGCACCTTACCGGATGAATATCCTAGAACTTAATGAATTAAAACTATAGTTAAAGGAGTTAATAGATAAAAAATACATAAGACCAAGTGTATCTCCTTGGGGACCACCTATCATTTTGGTTTAAAATAAAGGCCATACCTTACGACTGTGTATAGATTATCGTCAATTAAACAAGATGACAATTAAAAACAGATATCCATTGCCCTGCATAGATGATTTGTTTGTTCAAGTATGTGGAGCAACGATATTCTCAAAGATAGACTTGAGATCTAGTTATCATCATGTTTGAATTAAAGATGAAGACATATTTAAAACTGCATTTAGAACCCGTTACGGGCATTATGAGTTCGTAGTCGTAACATCCCAAAAATTGACAAAAATTTAAAATTTTTCTAAGTACGATTAAGTGCTACAATTGCTATGCAGAAGTATAATAAATGATAATTTGTTTAACTAAACGACACACCTGTGATAACACTTCTCCATTAAATATAAACATGTTATGTCAATTACTTGTGTACATTTGTATTATAGAATATGTGTATGTATTTATGCTTATTTAAGATAGTGTTGGATGTTTTTACCTCATTCTTGCATCCTAGATCCATTATGGTTACTTATTTAGATGTGTAGCTAGGGTTTTACCCCTAGCTTGTGCAAATGAGCACCTACTAAGGAGAAGGGACTCCTTAGTAGCAGTTCAGTAAATGTAAATAATTAAGCTAAAACAGAAATAGAAACTACTCTAAAACATGTGCATGAAAAAATAAACAACAATTTGTAAACAAGGGTTTTGTATTAATATTACCTTCAATGTGAAGGTTGATGAAGCTCCTTGCAATGTCCAAGAGGGTTACTCCAAGCTCCAATGTGCTCCTTCTCTTTCTCCAATGGTGGAAATGGGCCAAAAGGGGCTCTCAAGGTGAAAGTAGTTCAATGGTGAACTAGGGTTTCGAGAGAGATTTTGGCAGAGTAAGGGTATACTTGATTGTGGATATGAAATAAGGGATCTCCATCACCTATTTATAGTTTTTTGGTGGTGGAGTGCTGACCCATGGTTTTAGGAAACACATGGTTTAGGGCAGCTGTATAGGGTTTTTTCCTCCTTTTCCTCATTATTTTATATTTTTTATTCTCTTTTTAGGGGATTTTTGCTATTTTTGGAGGAAAAGGGGGTTTTTTAACCTTTTTAGGCTATTTTGATGGTTTTGTGGCCTTTTGGAGGCATTTTAGGCCTTTTGGAGGCTTTTTAATGGGATTTTTTGGGAAATATGGTAGGAAAATGGACAAATGAAATAAGGACAAATGAAAATGGACAAATGAGCCATGTAATGTGGTAGATGAGGTAGTGAACACTTTTTGGGTGTTAACAGATTGCCCCCTCATGTGCGAGGGCAGGAGCTCATCGTATGGCCGATGGACATCATAAGTCATGAATGGTTTTCCTGGGGTGTGGAGAGAAGAGAAGAAACAAACTGAATCCCGGAACAACGATCCCGAACAACTGCAAGAACAAAAAGTACATAACCTCAATAATGGATGAGGAATCATCTGATCATGTGGACGAGGCGGGCATACCCATGCTCGTATCAGGATATAACATAATAACAATGGGGTCCAAAAAAATGGGGACCTGAAATATACATGACCTCAAATACTGACTGAGGAATAATCTCAATATATGGACGAGGCGGGCATACCCATGCTCGTATCAAGATACATAAACAGAACTGTGAGGCCCGAAAAGAGGGACCTGTAAGATACATAGAGAACCACTGTGTACATCATAAGGGTCCAGAGGGGACACAAATCTGGGACATACTGCTGGGATGACCATGTCTGAGCTGAAGAACTGGTGCACTGGAACAATCAACAGTGCTACTAAGTGTGGTACCAAAAGAACGGATGAGCTGCTGGATCACAATGACAAGGGTCACACTCACAATGGTACACTGAACTGGAACTGATCTGGGTACTCAAGGAAGCATAGAACTGGATGGCTTCCGAATACAAATGCCAACGCAGCCCGGACATCCACAGGAACATATAACTGGGTGTTCCGAAGTGACTCACCAATGTGCTAGAGTCGGGGGAAATCCGGGGTCTTTGACTCAAAACTGATGGGATATAATCCTACGCGATCCTCAACGATGCGATCAAGGTGCTGAAGTCGAGCATGTGAGGAACAACCACTTGGAGAGGCAATGATGACTCCTCTCAAAATGGTCCGTAGGCACTTACCACAGATGATGATAAGTCCAAGGCGTAGGGACCTCTGGGCCTATCCTCTGGAATAGAGGGGCTGTCGTCGACAGAGGGAGACCTGCAACTATCAAGGCAATGATGTTTCCTTGACAGGAGCGCGAGGTGAAGAACCGAAATGTGATAGTACTGATGGCAGGACTGACAAACTGTGGGGGGACAATTGGGCAAGTAGAGTGGGTGGACTCAAACTTCCTTTGTTCAGAGTATGATAATGGGCATGATCTGGAAGCATATGAAACTGACTGAGGGGAAAGGGATCATAGCTGTAGTGGATCGGGGAGGGTGACTGGTCTGAGGGAGACTCTAGCTGATATAAAATGGCAGGATACTGCAGAATACTCTGAACAAAGGCGACCTGATTGGGGGTGCTGCCGAGATGATCGATCATAGTGCCAGGAGGCACGGGGGGGGACTTCTTCATGGGTTAAGGAACTAGAAGAAGTTTGTGTAAAATGATACTGTCATGTGGATTTTACGAGCCCAGGACAGTTCATGCTCGTGGTTGCTTTCAATTTTAAGGAGTCTGAAAGCGATAAGAAGACTCTGAAGTGATGGAATGGTACTGTCGTGTGGATTTTACGAGCCCAGGACAGTTCATGCTCGTGGTTGCTTTCAATTTTAGAGAGTCTGAAAGCAAATAAGAAGACTCCAGGGGGTTTCTTTTTCGTAGATTTAGTCTCCAAGGCCCAAAGAAGCATAAAAGGATGCAATGAAGAACTCTTCTAGCCGGTGTGACTAGAGTATTCCTTTTTCGTAATTAGTCTACCAGGTCCGGAAAAGGGTTAAACTTATACCAGATAGACGCCCTTTCAGGTACTTTAACGAGCATGAAAGGAAGCAAGATTTCTCGACGATCTTTTCATTCTTTTAGGAGTCAGAAAAGAGCTTAACGGAAACTCCCTAAGTGCCTTTTTCATAAAGGACTTGTCCGGCCCAAAAAAGGGATAAAGTTATACCGAACAAAAGGAATGGCCAGGCAAGGAGGAAGTGTTCAATCAAGGATCAGTAATGATGATCATGAACGAGGGTAGGGGGGAACACTGGTGGGCCTCCTTGCGGGGTAAATGAAATGGTGGCAAAATAACGAAACATTTGCAGTATGACAGGAGTGAATGGCTCATGTAAAAATGTGGAACAATCCGATAGCGGTCGATGTGGCGCGCAAACCAAGGCAAAAAGGTGTCGGGACACAATGTGGAAATTGTACCAAGTGAGAGCGAGAAATGATCTCAAGCATCATCACGAGCTCGGAAAAATGAATCCGGCGATATAAAGGGTGTCAAAAACGGGTAACGGCCGATGTGGCATGCATACCGAGGTGACGAGGGCGTTTTGGAAAAAATACCAGAAAAATCTGGGGGTGAGAGCGAGAAATGATCTCAAGCATCATCACCAGCTCGAAAAAATGAATCCGATGATATAAAACATGTGAAAAACGGGGAACGGCCGATGTGGCATGCAAACCGAGGCGACTAGTGGCGTCTGAAAAATGGGCAAAAAATGACGGTGTAAAAATAATGCAACGAGATGACCATCATGACGG
Organism: Larix kaempferi; assembly: GCA_027924585.1. Classification (NCBI taxonomy): domain Eukaryota; kingdom Viridiplantae; phylum Streptophyta; class Pinopsida; order Pinales; family Pinaceae; genus Larix; species Larix kaempferi. The sequence goes on from BSBM01000256.1 coordinate 671,413, forward strand.
TCTCGACGTGCTGATTCCAATGGTGGAAGATATGTGTAAAACAAAAAGATATCAAATTGTACAATGCGGACCAACGAGGTCGCGGTGTCATTTATGGGAAAAAACGCTTAAGATACAACCCATTACGGGGGTTGCGCAAAGGATGGCCTTCGGAGTCGGCGAGAATGTATGCCCCCTTGCCTAGGCAGGTCTGCATGATGTAAGGGCCTTGCCACATGAATTCAAACTTCCCTTTGCCAGTTTTGTCGTGGGCTTGGTCATAGGGGAGGACGAGGTCCCCTTCATGGAAAGTTCGAGGGTGAACATGTTTGTCGTAACCGGATTTGGAGCGGTTCTTGGCAGCTTTGATGGTCTGAAGAGTGGCCCGACGGCCTTCATCGGCTTGTTCGAGTGTCAGCAAACGCTGCTCGAGGGGTGAATTGTCGGGGAGAAGCTCAATGGCGATCTGTAAGGCAAGAATCTGACATTCGATGGGGAGGACAGACTCTACACCGACCAGTGGCGGTCTTGGTGGAAGTACGGTAAGCCCATAAGGCACGGAACATCATGTGGTGCCAATTGGACTTATGCTTGTTAACCATTCGTTGGAGGATGGTTTTGAGAATTTTATTAAGGGCCTCTACTTGACCGTTCCCTTGGGGGTAGTAAGCAGAGGAAAATTGGTGTTCAAATTTGAGGAGGGTGGATAACTCACGCCAGACGGCATCTTCGAAGTGGGAACCGTGGTCAGAGACTAACTGCTTAGGAACCCCGAATCGAGCGATGACATGGTTGAAAAAGAAGCGGGCAGCAGTGTCGGTGGTACAATTGAAGGTAGGCATGGCTTCCGCCCATTTGGTGAAGTAATCAACAGCAACAATAATATATTTGTGGCCATTGGCAGACTGGGGTCTACATTCCATGAAGTCTATGTCCCACTTACAAAAGGGACCAATGGTGACGACTGGGTGTAACGGAGCAGGAGGTGTCCGGGCCTTGGGGGCAAAAAGTTGGCAGTTATGGAAGTGTTTGACCGCAGTGATGCAGTCGGTGAAAAGTGTGGGCCAGAAGTATCTGGCGCGGACGACCTTTTGGGCAGTGGCCATCCCTGAGAAATGGCCTCCGCAGGCACCGCTATGACAGTCATTAAGGACTTGTTCAGCTTCCTCGTGTGTAAGGCAACGACGCAGAATTGTGTCAACCCCGCGCCAGTAAAGGACATCGCCTAAGAGGAGATACCGAGAGGCCTGGTGATGGATGCGATGGCGTCCATTACGGGTAACTTTGGGTCTGAACTTCTGCGTGCGCAGGTATAATAAGATATCACCGTACCATGGGTCATCGGACGAGATAGTGAACAGGTGATTGTCGGGTAACTCATCGGAGATTGGTTTTGCCGGGAGAAGGGAAGGGAGATCAGTAATGAGCTGGGCAAGCGTGAGGGCTTTAGTGCTCTTAGGTGTTCTGAAGGTAAGGTCATATTCCTGGAGGACAATGACCCATTTAGCAACACGACCTTGCAGGAGCCGCCGGTTCAGAAGATATACCACAGGGTTAGAGTCGGCGACGACTGTGGTATGACTCATTAAGATATAGTGTCACAATTTTTGGACGGAAAAGACCACTGCTAGGGCAAGTCTCTCCTCATATGGGTAATGTAGCGGTGGACCAGACAAGGTCTGGCTGACATAGTAAATGACGTGCTCTTGGTGAGAAGCGTCTTCTTGAACCAAGACTCCAGATACGGCATGCTCGGATGCCGAAACGTAAAGGATGAAGTCTTGTGTGAAATCCGGAGGGGAAATCAGAGGAGCTTGTGTGAGAGCCTTCTTGAGGGCTTCGAATGCAGCTTCTGCTTGCTCATCCTAGACGAAGGGTATGTGGGTACGGAGCAGGAGCAAGAAACCGTGAACGGTAGTGGCGTAATCAGGAACAAAACGTCGAAGGAAATTGGATCGCCCCTGCAAACTTTGGAGCTGCCGGAGCGTGCGAGGAGAGGGAAGGTCTAATATGGCTTGGACTTTTAGAGGGTCAACTGTAATTCCTTTCTGGGAAACAATGAAACCCAACAATCGGCCTGCCGGAACGCAAAAGACACACTTGTGTGGGTTCAAGTGGATTTGATATTTGCGACAATGCAGAAATACTTGCCGAAGGTCGTTAAGGTGGTCAGATCATTTCCGGGAATGTGCTGTAAGGTCATCAAGGTAGACTAACAGGATATGGACCAAGTCGTGAAAGCAATAGGTCATGGCCCGCTGGAAAGTGGCACCAGCATTTTTGAGGCCGAAAGGCATGACGCGATAGGCAAAGGTGCCCCATGGGGTAGTAAAGGTAGTTTTGTACTGGTCTTCCTTATGGATCTGAATCTGGTTGTATCCGGAAAAACCATCCATGAAGGAGAGGACTTCATGCCCCGCACACGCATCGATGAGCTGGTCAATAAATGGCGTGGGGAAATTGTCCTTGGGACAAGCGCGATTTAAGTCATGGAAGTCAGTGCATACTCGGATGGTGCCTTGTTTTTTGTTAACGGGAACGGGGTTTGAAACCCAAGTGGTATAGGCAATAGGATAAATGAACCCTGCCTTGCGTAGTTTCTCAATCTCAGCTTTAACAGCTGGGAGCTTGGAAGGATGAATGGGGCGCTGTTTTTGACGAACGGGGGGTACATCAGGCCATGTGTTGATGTGGTGCTCTATAATGGCGGGGGTCAAGACCAAGCATCTCTGTATAGGACCAGGCAAAGACATCACGGAATTCTCGGAAGAGTTTTCGGTACTCCTCAATCTCTTGTTCACTGCAGGAGTCTCCTAAGGCAATGCATTCATTGACGCCAGGGGGGTCAGAGATATCTATGTGGATAACGGGTGAGATATTGGCCATGTTACCCTCCTTGAAGGCGTCAGGAGCAGGAATGGGGTCCTTGAACCAGTCGACCTTGGTGGGGAGGAAGTCTTTGGACTCAACCGTGAATTGGGTAGCTGTGCTAGAGGAGGATTCTTCTGGGATGAAATAGGAACGGTGGTGCATGTCATCCCAGGGATAATCCGGGGCAGTAAGGGCCTCAAGAATCTCCTCATCAGTACGGAAATTTTGCGTCGTCAAATCGGTTAACAAGGGGGTAGTGGTTGAAGAGATCATATAGATGGTATTAACCTCTCCGGAAGGGGGAGAGACCGGGGGGTAGATCTCCTCAATGGTGGGTGGTGTCGTCTCAAGATCCAGACTGTTCATCTCATAGAGAGCCGCTCTGTAATCCGGGAGAGCAGGACAATGATGGGAGTAATGCCCGTAAACGCCGCATATGGCACAGGAGTGGTTGGTACGCAAGGATTTGTCTTTGGGCTTAGGGGTGGGGTTTAGTTCGACAGTTGGGATGTTGGGGTCATCGTCGAGCATCTGCATGTGTTTCTGTAGGGCTGGTAACTGTGGACACTGGTGAGTCGCATGGCCCAACTCGTCGCACAGCGAGCATTTGGGAGGAGCACGAAATACTGGAGGGTTTTTGACTGTTTTGGGAGGTGGTACAGCAGTGTAAGGTTGTGGACCTCTGCCCCCAGTGGTTTTGGGAGTAGGAGGGGGAGTCATGGAGGACGAAGGGGTAGAGACACCGAGAGGTGGCTGAGTGGTAGTAGACATGGGTTTCACCGGTTGGAGGACGACGTCTGGTGTCGGCGGGCGAACGGGAGGCGAAAGATACCATACGGGTAATCCTAAAGTTAACCCAGGGAGGCTAAGGGTAGCCATGACCGGGGCGCTTACTACTCCTGATGGAGGGACTAGGAAGGGGATCGTATGGATAGGTGTAACACCAATGTGGCTAGGTACCAATGGTGGTTTAGGCAACAAGGGTGGTTGATTGTTAGGTGGTTGGTTGTCGTGGGACAAGGTACATAAGTCAGACACTTCGGGCGTAGATGATGGGGGAGGAATGGATTGAAAGGTGGAGGTCATCGGCACGTCTCAGTAGACTCCAGGCCCCGTAGAGAAAACAAACAAGGTGGTGGCATGAGAAACAGGTTGTTCAACCATGGGGAGAACATTTTCAGGTGCCACGAGAGCACTGGGATCATAGTAGGTGAGCTAGTCAACCTTAACCACGCGTTCCTCATGGGGGAACATCATGGTGCGAAAGACGGAAGAGGCAACCGCCCGCATGGCATACATGTAGCTGCGACCAAGTAAAAGGTTATAATCCAATTGGGCATTGATTACCTCAATGTCAATGAGTACAGTTTTGCCACCTAACTGGACAGGAACATTGGCTAGGAGGCCTTGGGGCTGAGCCGAACGACCGTCGTAGGCACGTAATGCAGTGGTGGACTGCTGGAGAGTGGGGGATCCCAACTTCTGCCACACGAATGTAGACATAACGCATGTGGAGGCACCTTCATCGATGATGCATCGATGGATGACAAGATTCCGAACGGAAACAAAAACTTGGAATGCTAAGGAGGAAGGCAGGCGTGGTTCGGATTGGTCCAAATCAAATGCCATCAGATTCGAATCATTTGGGTCAATAGCCCCAATGGCTGAGAGTAAAGTCTTGCGTTGGGAAGGGCAGTTCTTCAAGACTTCTAACGCAGACATGGCTGCGGGAGATTGGGCTAGGTCGTCTACAATGTTGTAGTTTGACGCAGCACGCGCATTGGGGTTATTGTTGATACGGTGAAGTGGGAAACGAGGGGCTTTGGGAGCGCCATCTAGTGGAGGTGGAGGAATACGTAACGCTTGATCGGTGGGATGAGCGGTAGTAGGTTTATCTGTGGGAGGTACGTCAGTGGTGGAGCCATACTGGTTCCGACGAGTTTGAAGGTTGACGTCAGCGGATGACATCATCAACAAGTGGTGAGTTTCCGAGTCAAACATGGGTTGATCAGGAGCGGCGTATGTGATCTGTTGTTGTTGGGGTTGCGCGTTAGCTTGAGGGGCCAACGGCTGAGTGTTCACCATGCCTTGGGTTGGTAAGGGGTTTTGCAGCACCAAAGGTGGCTGCTGAGGTTGAGGGGGGTTAGGTGGCGCCTGAGGAGCCGCATACCCTTGGCGGTGGGCATCGTCAACCTAGAGCTGTCGAGCTCGCTCTAAGTGTGGGAAAGCATGCGTGTAGTGTCCATAAACCCCGCAAATAGAACAAGGGTGGTTCGTTCGCAAATTGGGGTTTTTAGCCTGCTTGGGCGGGCGATCAGGGTTTTGATTAGCGGGGGCCGCATTGTTGTTGTCGGGGGGATTAGCCGGTTGACCAGCTTGGTCTGCAGGTTGGTTGTTCCCACGATTACGGCCTTTGCCGCGGTTCTATTGGCCCTGGTTGCATTGGTTGTTCTGGTTTTGTTGTGGATTTTGTTGGGCATAGACTTGCCCTTGGGCAGCAGGTGGATTCTGAGGTTGCACAGGTGCAGGAGCAGGCTGCGGGGGATGATATGCAGGTTGAGGCTGAGCAGGGGCAGCAACTTGAGGGGGTTGCTGATATGGCTGTGGAGCGGGTTGTGGGTTTGCCGCAGGGGCTGCCTGTGGCGGATAATAAGCGAGTTGGGCTTGTGAAGGCGCAGGAGCTTGGGCAGCCTGCTGATGGTAGTAAGGCTGAGGTGCGACTGGGGGGGCATAAGCGGGAGTCGCATGACCGAAGCACTGAGGAGGACATGCGGGTCCATGGTGATGGTGATGTGTCATGGGAGCATATGAGTTGGTTGCTCCAGACTGTGAGGTAGCCCGTGAAAGGTCGGGGCCAGGGGTAGGATGTGCAATAGAAAATGGTTGGGGATGCGAAGAAACACGGCCAATGATACCGTCTGCAGCGTGGGATGCCCTCGGTGCATCATGCTGGGAGGACTCACCGTGAGGGGCATCAGGTTTAATGGTATAAAGGTATCCCGACTGGGCATAAATGAGGCCGAACTGTTGGGCCTTAAGGATGGCCTCTTCTTCAGACTGGGATCTTTCTGATGCCACATCCTTAGCAATAACAGGGAGAAGGGATTTGAGGAACCAATCTAGGAAGATACGGTCGTCTAGTTTGATCTTGCATAAGCTATGGCGTCGACGCCACTCATGGATGTGGTCCGTGATATGGGTAGCCGTGTTTTGTCTGCAGGACAGGAGGATCTCAACGCCTGAGTCATAGCGGACAGGTAACTGGAAGAACTGCAGAAAGGTCGAGGCAAGGGAAGCAAAGGTGGCATGGGTCCCATGAGGTTGCTCGATATACCACTTGGCTGCAGAGCCAGTGAAAGTGCGCTGTAAGAGACGGAGGCGAACAGAGTCATCCAATATGGAGTTAGAGGAACACCATAGGTGGAAAGACATGATATGATTTTGTGGGTCCTCACCGGCCTTGCCCTCGAACTTAGGGATGTCAGAGGGGAGCTTGGTAGGCATATGAGGCCACGTAGGGTCGTGTCGAATAGGATCGTTGGTCAATCTGGCCAAGTCAGGTAGGTTGAGGCTAGCCATGAATGGCAAACTGGAGGAAGGATGTGACACAGTAGTGGGTTGGACCAAGCTGGGGCCAATGCCCCCAAGTGAAGGGACAGGATTTGGGATGGTACCCCCAAGTGGGGGAACTAAGGTGGTGGAGGATGGTCCAGCACTACCATGGGTAGTGTGAGCCACTGATGTAGTGGGGATAGGGATTCCCGCTGTGGGAATAGGTACCGTGAGGGGAATGGTAGATGGGGGCCCCATGGAGGGCATACCCAAAACAGGTGTAGTAACTGGTGTAGTGGTGGATGTGCCACCAATGGTCCCTATAACAAAAGGAGTGGAAGTCGTGCCAACCATGGGGCTAGTAGGGGTAGTGTAAATAGGGTTCTCAGACTCTTCGTTAGAATCGGAGGTAAAGTAAGGAGCGTCAATATCTGGTGACGGAGTCCTATGTCGCTGACGAGTGGAGTCAAGTGACAAGGCTCTAGATCTGTGATGAGTGGTATCAACGGATGATGATCGGAATCTATGACGTGTGGTGTCAAGAGAACCGTGCTGTGGGGGCTCGCCCCTGAGGCACCGAGAATGTCTCGGGGACTCAATGGTGATGGGTGGTGTCAAATCTCTATGGGTTGAGGTGAGTAGAAAAACAGCTCAAAAAATCCTAATGCAACCGAGTGTGCAGAAGGAGAGCTAAAAAACAAGGCACTCAGGCCAACAACCAACTCAAAACACCCACTGCAACAGTTGTGCTACAATAGGTGGAGTAACAACAAAGATGGTCAGAATACCAACAAGCAGCAGGTTTCCTAGAAACATAAAATGGTGGACTCACTAGACCAAAGGGAGGTAAAGGAGCATGCAAACACCTAACTAAAAGTATTCTGACTCAAATAAACATATCCTCTGCAAGGTGATGAAATCCAAGTCAGACAATATGAGTAGGAAAGCCAAGTGGCTATGATATCCCCCTACCGGGAGGGACACCGGGTAGTCAATCCTAGAAGAATGGCAACTAAGATACCCCGTTCATGACACGTCCAGAAAGGTGAATCTGCCGTTTAGTCCGTTTACCGCAATACCCCTATACAAGGATATCCCGCGAACCGCGAAAGGTAGCCCTTCGGTTACTGAATGGAGTGCGGTATTCCACTCAGGCCTCCAGAACCAGTCTCCCGACTTCAACCCTCCTAAGGGAGAGGCCCTCTGATAAACTAGTCGTGACCGTGCCAAAAAGTACTAGGGGATTTTGGTTCCCTATTTGGACAACAACTATGTCTCAAGTGAAAGTAACCGAGGGGTGTTATTGGAAGCCTATCCCCCCGATCCTACCTAACTACAATGATTCTTTTGTGTTCCCCAAGTGGGGTTAGAATGTTGGTTCAGTTAGGTACTTTTTAAGGCTCACTTGATTTATGTGACAGAGTGTGTGCTCGTGAGGTTATGAACCCAAAATAGAAGTGCCACAAGGGGGGCAACTTCTAACTATCAATAATGCTGGAATTGAAACTTTAACTTGCAAAATTTTCTGAATTAAAAATACTGAAATTTTAAAAAGATTCTGTAAAGGGAACATAAATTATGTTGCAGAAAGGCTGTAAGGAAGTGGGACTGCAGGTAGGACAGGGGGCTGTTCAGATGCAGAAAATATTGCAGCAAAAGGGGCTGGGCTCAAAACAGGAAAATGCAGAAATCAGACCGCGGGTCTGTTGCGAATCAAAACAGGCAGACCGCAGGTTTGAGGGAAACATACGCGGTCAGGTCGCGGCTTTCGGTCCAACAGACGCAGTCGGGACGCAGGAAATAGGGAAAAACATGCAGTCGGGTCGCGGCAAAAAGGCTAACAGACGGAGTCGGGACGCGGGAAATAGGCTGAAAGCCGCAGTCGAGACGCGGGAAAATGGCTGACAGGCGCAGTCAGATCGCAGCAAACAGGCTGATTAGTCGCGGTCGGATCGCAGGTAACAGACTTGAATCCACTGGCAGGGCGTCGGAAACCATCTGAGAGCCGCGGTCGGGTTGCGGGTAAAGGCCTGAAAGACGCGGTCGAGACGCGACAGCAGAGGGAAAAAACGCGATGTACGGCGGCCAAAAGGGACAGCCGAAAGGGAAAAATTTTTAAACGGAAACCAGAAATTCAAAATCTAGGGGAGTCGCCAAAACTGTAGCTAGGGTTTTACCCCTAGCTTGTGCAAATGAGCACCTACTAAGGAGAAGGGACTCCTTAGTAGCAGTTCAGTAAATGTAAATAATTAAGCTAAAACAGAAATAGAAACTACTCTAAAACATGTGCATGAAAAAATAAACAACAATTTGTAAACAAGGGTTTTGTATTAATATTACCTTCAATGTGAAGGTTGATGAAGCTCCTTGCAATGTCCAAGAGGGTTGCTCCAAGCTCCAATGTGCTCCTTCTCTTTCTCCAATGGTGGAAATGGGCCAAAAGGGGCTCTCAAGGTGAAAGTAGTTCAATGGTGAACTAGGGTTTCGAGAGAGATTTTGGCAGAGTAAGGGTATACTTGATTGTGGATATGAAATAAGGGATCTCCATCACCTATTTATAGTTTTTTGGTGGTGGAGTGCTGACCCATGGTTTTAGGAAACACATGGTTTAGGGCAGCTGTATAGGGTTTTTTCCTCCTTTTCCTCATTATTTTATATTTTTTATTCCCTTTTTAGGGGATTTTTGCTATTTGTGGAGGAAAAGGGGGTTTTTTAGCCTTTTTGAGGCTATTTTGATGGTTTTGTGGCCTTTTGGAGGGTTTTTAATGGGATTTTTTGGGAAATATGGTAGGAAAATGGACAAATGAAATAAAGACAAATGAAAATGGACAAATGAGCCATGTAATGTGGTAGATGAGGTAGTGAACACTTTTTGGGTGTTAACAAGATGTCTAGACTTTATGGATTTAACTTGATACTGATTTCATTATAAGTGCTAAGTGTTTACTTTCTTGGTGATGATGAAGGGGTCGTATGGGAACCCCAAGGCTTACTTATCTATTTAGCTAATGCATTTGAACTTCTGTCGTAGATCGCAGGTAAGAGCGATACTTCTTTTCAAGTTTTACGAAGTGTGTAAAGAGATATTATTTAAACTTCAGTTAGCCCTCAATGTTTTTAGAATAAAAAATAGAAAGACCCAAAGTGTCCAGGGTGAGATCTATTCTAGTTTGATCTTTAGTTTATAAGGTTATATTTTGTATAATGTTGTTTATATAATTCCATAACAATTATATTCGAATCTCAGAAATTATGTTTATTACTATTACATTTGTCTTTTATTAAGGTATTGTTGAAAATATAGAACTTTGATTTCAAGGTTATAGTTCATTAACCTTACACTTAGGAATTACACCATGTATCTATTTACATAATACAAATAGTCATAACCTAAGCTTATATATATTAATACTATCAAAGTAATTCTTATACTTCTATGTTTACCTTCTGATGTTAGTCCACTATATGCATAAACCTTACGTATTGTTTTTATTATGACAACCTTGAAATACCTAAGGTTGTAAACTATACTATGTATATATTTAAATGTGAGTTCGATGTTATAACCCTAAGCGCACTATAACAATAGCTATGCAATAACCTTGATGTGTGCTCTAAGGTTTTATGCTAAGTACAAGGTTGATTACAAAAGAGCTCTATGTCACACTTCATATGTTATTGGATATTTAAACAATGATAGTGTTGACCTTATGACATAATACGTAACCATACTATACTATAGTTGTAAAGTCTAACCATGTTGTAAGTCGAAACATTAACCTTGTTGATGATGTAGTGGCAGGCACTACGTATATAGTAGCTATGGTAATTAAAGTGCATTAAAAGCGTTTTGGGTGGAATGCCGATTGGTATCCACCATGGCAGATCTACACGTGATGTTTCTTGGTAGTGGTTTAAACCCTAACTGCCTTTGGGATTACCTCGATGAAGGTATAACCTGGGTATTCATTTTTGCAATGAGTGGGGTTTTGGAGAGGTCGACAGGCCCTTCGGTTCTTAGGGTTTGTAACAAAGTCTTGGAGCACAGGGGATTCACTCAATAAACCACTATCATAGCATGTTTGTTTGTGGCATATGAAAAAATACCCCTAATTTCACTAAATATTGGAAAATACCTTCCAAAATGGTTTTTGTAACCCCCTCCCAATATGCCTTCCCAATTTTAGAAAACCCATATTTTCACTAGATATTGTATGTATCAATCTTTTCATTAACATTTTTTATACCCCTTTATATTTCTACCTAGTATATTGATATGATACCCCTCTTATGACCTCACGTGCATTTTACAATGCACATTGCTTGTTTCAATGTATATTGTGGATGCACATTACTTCACCCACAATGTAATTAATCAACCACATATCATTATGATTTTCAACATCTAATGGTTTAATGAAGAGATAAGAGATCACTTCTTGTATGTCACTAGAGCCAATGCACATAGTACGACATTTAGATTGCATGTTGCAGTTTTCCAATTGCTGACTAAGCCTTTTATGGGCTAGGTGTCCAAGCCCCCAAGGCCTGTAACAAGCTCAAAAGGGATGAATAAAATTCCCAAGGCCAGTAATAGGTACGAGTGGTTGGGTATTCAAGCCCCCAAGGCCTACTGAGGGCCTACAACAGGCCCTGGAGGCTTAGAGCCTCCCAAGGCTATTGGTAACAGCTGGCTGAGTGCTATTGGTAACAATTGGTTCTTAATGACCACTGTCTCTCGACTATGATCGATTGGAAACCCTCTTCACCATGAATTCCCTGGCCTCAAGCATGCCTCAAGACACAAATTCCCTGTGTATTGGTAAGCCCGAGACTTGCCTCAACCTAATTTCGCATCCAGTCGTGATCTCGCCATCTCCATTTGGCGGATATTTGTCAGCCTGACCATATAAAAAAGATGCAAAAGTATTTGTGTATTGTTACATTAAATAAAAAAACCCATTGCCCCTTAATATATAAGCAATATAATATTTAGGTTTTCATGATTATTTAATACCGCAATATGAATGAACGTAATATTATATTGCCTTCTAGTGAAGCCCCCGTGTCTTGGAGGCACCTCTCCCAAGTTCGATACCATGACTTGTAGTTTGAAAAATTCCAACAGTAATCTCTAAGAGTCGAGCCTTTCCTTTGCTGCATTTGCTAGTGGTTTGTGTGACTCCAGTGTTCTCGATGGTTACAAGAATGTTCAGTTCACGATGCAAGATTTTCCTTGAAGGTAAGTCATATTCGCAAACTAAACTTCCACGAGGTTTTGACATTGTTTAACTGTAATTATATTTTTAAGTTTGGAGCTTCATTTAACCACATTGTGTGTTGTGATGGCAAGTGCTACCTTGACGTTGGATTTTTATGTTTTTAAATAACCGGGATAAGAGCTAAAAATCCTAGTAAGCCTCAATGACTCCCTGTATGGTGCAGCTTGGCCAAATTCTAGTCTTCGTCTGGTCTAGCCGAGCATTCGGTTTTTTCTTTTAGAATTGGTTTTTGTCACCGTTGTAATGTGTAAGCCATATGGAAAGTGTAGGGGGTATTGAATCCTCAACCTACTCTACACTGTCTCTTCAACGTTTTATTGTGTAATGATAACTGTGTATAGTTTTTTTGAAGCGTTTATCCCTCGGTATTTTGATGGAATGGAATGGCAACCTTATAGGGTTTAAAACTCGATTTTGTGTATAAAAATGCAATTCGTGTTTTGAACATTAGACCTCGTGTTGTTTCCTTTTATGTTATCGAGTTTTTCAATGGATAAGATTAAAGGTTTTATTCATTGAATAAGTGAATTTTATAGTATTAAAATGAGATGAAAAACTTTCGGCATTGTTGTAAATTTGTGAAGTGGTTTGGTAGCTGAATACAGGACTCATCGCTGTGTTTTTTAAAGGTTATTTATATATTTATGAACCCTACCCAAAACTAAATGCCATTTGATTTTCATTTGTAAGATCGGTATGGGTTTCGAATCCTGACTTCATCATTTAACCTATAAAGTTATAAAGTTTAGACTTGTCTAGAAAACAATCTTCTTGTGTTGGAATCTATCTTCGAAATCTCTTTTGCTAAAAGATAATATGTTAACTTAGTATTAGAATGAATAGTTAAAGTTAGGGTTTGAACCCTGGAATGTTCGTCAGCTTACTTAGTTTCTATTTGACTTATATCAGTTAATTTGATAAATCAATATTTTTTGTACTATTGTAATGATATGTGTTGCTACCAAAAGTATAAAAAGATATAGGAAATATAAACCCCTTTTCTGTAATGTTTAGACTCTATTTTTTATTAAAGAATCTTGTACTCAGAGTTTCGATATTGTTTAGGATTTGTAAAAAAGAAACTAATATGTATGAAAAGGTTTTTTATTTGAAAAGAATACTAAAAGGGGATATGTTATCTCTCTTCTGCAATGAAAGTTTAACCTATAAGTGAACTTTAGGTTTTGGACAAAAGTATGGAATTGTTTAAGTATTATTACTTATGTTGCTATGAAAGATCTGATATTAAAATATCTTATTTAAAATAAATAGTTGCTATGTTTTCTATGTCTAGTACATAAGAGATTTTTATTGCAATGTAAATAGAATGTTATACAGGAACATAACAGAGTGTACTTATGATAAACATTCAATCATTTCTATCCTTTGCATATTATTATTCATATCTATTTTAAACACTCTTCCCTGCACTAGAGTACGACACAAAGATAGTGTGTGGAAAAATGCAGAGAAGCATTTTATTCTATCATTACCATAAAACTTCTTCAACTATTTACATAAATAATATACAGTTCAGAAATTCAGTCATTTAAATTGGAATGAGGATAACTAACAACATTCAACTAATAATCATAAATCAACAGTTACAAAAGCAAGAAGTTATAACCAAAATAAAAGAGCAAGTAGAACCTGATAAATCGATAGGGTGGACAAACACCCAAAGAGTCATGTTCCTCCCAACCTTCTCCAGAAGAAGTAGCCCAATCACTTGATCCTTTGGACCCCCGATCCTGTTTACTGAACCACTAGGTAGAAGACTTTGTGTAGAGGCAAGGCACTCAAGATCTACTTTCAGTAATCAATGGAGACCTGCATAGTCCTCAAAAACCTCTACACTCAGCAGAAGTGAAACATACTTACAATACAACTCAAAACATAGCTTCCCCTCATCGAATCGCTTGTGTGCATACAACAAAACCACAAGGTAAATTTTCTTGTCAGAAAAAGTGTGAGCCTTTGCTCAAATTCAATAGCTTATAAAAGATGCCTAGGTCTTTTAGTGGTCAGTTTCCAATAAATGAGCCTCAAGCTCCAGTTCCACATTCCAAGGAACTTTGACCACAATTCAAGGGAGTTGTCCCATAACAATAGTTGGTTATTGAGTTCCTGATGCTGCCTCTTGTCCATTTCCTTCTACCCCAGATTCCATTCCACCTAGTGGGTTAGTAAACACTCTTTTAGTAGTCTCTTTGGGTGAGTGTCTCCTATTTTATTTTATTAAATAATAATATTGTGCAATTACAGTCATCCTTGGCCACTTGGCCAAAATATAAAACTTTACAATAAAAGTTAAGACAATGTTTTTCCCAAACATAAAATGTTTCAAGTAATGGGTATGTTACAGTAGTTATGCCTTTTGGGATGACGAATGCTCCAACAGTTTTTATGTGTTTAATGAATAATGTTTTAAATAAATATATGGATTAATTTGTAATTGTTTTCATTGATGACATACTGATTTATTCAAAAACAAAGGAAGAACATGATGAATATTTGCAAATAATTTTACAAGTACTAAGAGAACATAAATTATACGCTAAATTTAGCAAGTGTGGATTCTTTAAAGATAAGATAGAGTATTTAGGTCATGTGATATCCAAAGAAGGAATATCAGTTTACCTAGATAAACTAAAAGCAATAAATGAATGGCCTATCCCTAAATATATAACGGATGTACGATCATTCATGGGAATTACAGGTTATTACTGAAAATTCATAGAAGGATTTTCGAGAATTGTGAATCCTATAACATCCTTACAGAAAAAGGGAAAGAAATTTGTATGGGATTTAAAATGTGAAGAAAGATTTAAAAAGTTAAAAGAATTATTAACTACTGCACCAATTTTAAAAACAACAGATCCAAACAAAGACTTTGTTGTATGCACTCATGCATGCAATGAAGGCTTAGGTGGAGTTTTAACTCAAGAAGGTCATGTAATCACGTATGAATCAAGAAAGTTAAAATTATATGAAAAGAATGATGCTACCTATGATTTAGATTTCACTGTTGTAATTCATGCCTTGAAAATGTGGTGCCATAATCTAATCGGTAGAATTTTTTTATTAATGACCGATAACTTAAGTTTGAAATATTTATTTGATCAACAAAATCTAAATGCGAGGCAAGCAAGATGGTTACCTTTCCTTAGCAAATATGATTTCGAGATCAAACATATAAAAGGAAAAGAAAACAAGGTGGAAGATGCCTTAAGAAGAAATGTAAGACTAAATTTTGTAGTCGTTGTTAGTAGCTACAAAATAGATTTGGAATATAAGTTTGAAGATGGAGTAAAAATGGATAAAAATTATCAGAACTTAAGAGAAAAAGTTGCAGAAAATCTATCTGAAAATATAAAAACAGATTTCAGTTTGAATGAAAAGAGTTTATTGTTGTATAAAAATAGATTATATGTACCTAACGTACTAGAAATTAAAGTTTTTATTTTAAATGAAATGCATAAGAGTCCTTATTCAGGATATCTGTAATGCCCCTAAAATGACTGTGGACCTTAAGGGCACCTGTCGAGTGACCCAGCCGAACAACTTCGATAAAGTGGTTGAGCCTTGATATGTCTTAAAAGATTGAGGAAAACCTGAAGATGTGAATGACAACAATAATTGATAAATGAATTAAGGAATTAAATTATATATGTGGAGTGGTATAATTGATTGATTAGTTCTTGCTTAATGATTAGCCCTAATTGATCAAGTCAAAGTGTAGTAGGACAGTTACGGTCCTAGCTCTGCAACTTGGGAGGACGCAACTAAGATGCGTCATAGCTTTCCATTTTTATTCTGAACTTCGGGACGAAGTTCTAAATAAGTAGGGATGTATGTAGTGCCCCTAGACTACTGTAGACATTGAGGGCACCTGCTCAGTCACTTGACTGTTTGAAACATTAATAAAATAACCCTATGATTTTATTTTGAGTATATTTATGATTACGATTGATTGATATATGTGCATTTGGGTAGTTATTGTGAATGGACGATTTCATGTTGTTTAAGGATTGATTTTGATATGAAAACTGTACATATGAATGATGCTTAACGACTAGCTGTGCAATTGATTACGTGATTAGACAAATGAGTAATGATTGAGTAAATTATAGATGCTTAATGAAGCAACATATTTATAAACCAAATTGTGATTATTGAGGATAGTGCTACTAATTTACGTTTGTGAGAAATGTGTGTAGAGACAGGTGAAACGGTTCACCGACGGACACACAAAGGAATATGAAGGGTCACAGAGTACGAGTAAATCACACACAGGGAGAGCGACGACGATGTCGACTTCCGACGGAATACCACGCTTGAGCAGATAAGCATTGATCCGCTTGCTCAAGAGGAAAGCGTGAGGATGTACGAGGTGGGCCACGACGGAGCTGGTCATGTACGAGTTGGGGGGCGCGCAGTGAGAACGGACTCACTCCTCAATGCCATTAGTCCCTAATAGCATGTAGACGGAGGATGGAAGGTAACGGCTCTTGAAATCCCTACATGAAGTTCCCGCAAGTCAAAACGGAAGGATGACGGCAGAAGGGCCCGACGGTGCGGTACCCTGCCAAGAATGGAAAGAGTGGATGCAAGGACCCAATGATGTGGTGCCTTGCCGAGGAATGGAAACTACGGATGACTGGACCCGACGGAGTGGTGCCATGTCAGGGAAATTAAATTAAGGAACAAGGAGGCCCAACGGCGCGGCACCGGGGTCCCTAGTAAAAGTTGATTGCTAAACTTAACTGCGTTGAAACATATAATTTTGCACCTAGAACTTTACTTAGAAATGCATTTGAGTACTTTAGGCATTTGCACATAAATGATTACTTTGGCATTTAAATAATATCAAGTGTTATTTAGGAATTGCACATGAAAGGATATTCTTGATTACTTAAAAATATTTATTTAGGAGCAAAATGGAATCCTAGGCATGGACACCTAGTCAACTCCAGCTACACCACAAATCTAGGAGTTAAGTGAAATATCTAGGGGACAAACATGAGCAAACTTAAGGATGTTGGTGCATCTCCTAGATAAATTGACACTTGGATGGGTGAGTTGTTTTTCATTAAAGAATTAATTAAATAATTATTTATGCATGAAGCGACATGTGTCGCAGGGGATTTTTCTTTAAAAGGAATACTTTGGGGATGGGTAAAGGACCCAGACCCTAGATGACTATCGTAATATTGAGTTACCTCATGACTTGCTGCTATGGAGGGTTTGGCTAGAAATCTTGGTGGGGGGGAAACCCAAGCTGGGTTTCTTGAGAATTGTGTGTGAACTTTATGACCCAAAGCTCGGGGGAGGCCATGCGACTGAAAGCATGAGCCTATGGTTGGGTGGCGAAGCTAACGGTTGCTTCACCAATGGTTAAACGAGCTTTGCTGGAGGGATCCTACGGAAGACGCAGACAACAATGGACCAGCTGGATCGGGTTGACAGGTTAAGGTTTTGCTTATTTTTGTTAAGTTATTCACTCTTTTATTTTATTTTTCCAATAACTATAATGGCTAATTTGTTTGTATGAAGTTGTTAAAGTTTCAGGTTCAGTTCAAGGGGACCCTAAAGGAGTGGTCTTACATTTGGTATCAGTGCCGGTCGAGCCGAGGGCACCGGACTCATACAACCAAGGAGTCTTTCAGTAAGATGTCAAGATTGGGTTGATTTCGATCAGACGCTACTCCAAACGTACTCCTTAGCATCTGGTAATTCTTCAAACCAGGTTTGCACAATTAAGTTTTATTCATTTTACATCTGTTGGATTATTAGTAAGGATTATGTTCATGTTAAATGTTAGCATTGATTCTATTGTGAATTATGACGGGAGCATTTTTGTGTCTGGGTATAAAATATATATGATTACAAATCTACTTTCTGTATGTGATATTCGAGTTCCCTATTTTTCTTGTTACAAAAATTCCTGTAGGTTACATACTTGAAACACACTGTTCCGTATAGCCTTTACGGCCACATCTAAACCCCAGATACGACAGGACTTAGTTCCTCTGAAAATCTATCTATCTTGATGCATCGGCTGTGTTTTTTTTTTTTTTTTTTACCTTCTTCAGCTGTCCAAGAAAATCCATCCTGAACTCTCATTGCATATTTCCCTATGTATATATTTCAAACATCTGTTTAAGAAAGTTATTCTCATTCCGTGGATTAGTTAAAGTACTCTGTACTCAGTGGTATAGCTTTGGTAGATGTAATATTTCCTTCCAGATCGTGATACTGTAGATTATTATAATCACCTCGTAATACTGCAGATTATCTATTAAAACATGAAATTTCCGGATATCTGTCGTTTAACATTTAAATTCCTTTGTTTTTAAATACTGGAATTCGAATTGAAAATTTCCAGATCTCTGTCATTTGACACTTAAATCCTTTTGCTTTTAAATATTTGAATTCGAATTGAAATTTCCAGATCTCTATTCTGCAATTTTTTTTCTTTTTGTGGCAGTTATATCTCAAACTCTGTGTTTGATACACCTAGCCGTAACCTGTTTTTTAACCTCATTATCAAGTTGTAATGCGCAGACCGAGTTTCGATCTCAGATTCTTTTATTGAACACATCTTCGATTTATGTATTACAATTGATCCCTATACTTACTACTCCGCTTACACTAGAGTATGTTTGTGATATTCTATCTATTTACAACGATACGACCAGGCGTATTTAATTTCATGTGCATCTGCAGCATCGATTCCTATCACTGTCGTATTACTGTAGCCCTGTTTAGTATTGTCTCTCTTCTTTTACTCTTGGCCTGGAATAGATCTGACTGTGACTGTATTGACAAATGGATTTTGGTCAAGTTACAAGTCGCCGATTGTAGTGCCCCTAGACTTGTGTAGACATTGAGGACACCTGCTGAGTGACCCGGCTGATTGAAACATTAATTAAATAACCTTTTGACCTTATTTTTTTGAGTATGTGTATCTGAACTGTTGAGGTAAATGAATAATTGCATATGTTAAACGATTAGCTATGACTATGGAAAATTATGTTGATGGATAATGCTTAACGACTAGTTGTATGGTGATTATGTATTTGGCGACGAAATGTATATTTGATAAAGATGAATGAGCAGTTTGAATAAATCATAAATGTTTAACAATGCTAGAGTTAGAAACCAGATGATGATTGTTGAGAGCAGTGCTACTAATAATTTGTTACGAGAAGTGTGTGTAGAAACAAGTGAGACGGTTCACCAACGGACACACAAAGGAACATGGAGGGTCGTAGAGTACGGGTAAATCACACACAGGGGAAGCGACGACGATGTCAACTTCCGACAAGAATACCACGCATGAGCAGATAAGCATTGATCCGCTTGCTCAAGAGGAATGCGTGAGGACGTACGAGGTGGGCCACGACGGAGCTGGTCACGTACGAGTTGAGGGGCGCGCAGTGAGAACGGACTCACTCCTCAGCGCCATTAGTCCCTAGATAGCATGTAGACGGAGGATGGATGGTAACGATTCCTAAAATCCCTACAAGAGTTCCCGCAAGTCAAAACGGAAAGATGGTGGCAGAAGGGCCCGACGATGCGGTACCCTGTCGAGAACGGAAAGAATGGATGCAAGGACCCAACGATGCGGTACCATGCCAAGGAATGGAAACCATGGATGACTGGACCCGACGGAGTGGTGCCATGTCAAGGAATTAAAATTAAGGAACTAGGAGCCCAACGGCGCGGCACCGTGATCCTAGTGAGTTTGATTGTTAAATTTAACTGCATAAAAACTTATGAGAATAACTCTAGATCATTACTTAGCAAATGCATAAAAATAATTTAGGAATTTGCACATGAATAGTTATTTTTGTTGAGCATTTAAAAGAATAGAAATCATTATTTAGGAGCAAAATAGAATCCTAAGATTAGACACCTAGTCAACTAAAAGCTAGGAGTTAATTAAAATATCTGGGGGACAAACTGGAGCAAACTTAGGGGTGTTGGTGCACTTCCTAGAGAAAATGACACTTGGATGGGTGAGTGTTTTAATTAAATAATTAATTAAAAATATTTAATTATGCATGAAGCGACAAGTGTCGCATGAGATTTTCCTTTATAAGGAAGACTTGGGGAATGGGTAAAGGGGCCATAATTTGGACGATTGTCGTAATTTTCGAATGCCTCAAAGACTTGCTGCTATCTAAGGGTTTGGCTTAGAAATCCTGGTGGGAAGGGAAGCCCAAGCTGAATTTCTGAACTACTTGTGTGAGCTCTACGACCCAAAGCTCGGGGGAGGCCATGCGACTGAAAGCATGAGCCTATGGTTGGGTGGCGAAGCTAACGGTTGCTTCGCCAATGGTTAAACGAGCTTCGCTGGAGGGATCCTACGGAAAACGAAGGCGACAATGGACCAACCGGTTCGGGTTGACAGGTTAAAGTTTTGCTTATTTTTGTTAAGTTATTCACACTTTTTATTTTATTTTTCCAATAACTATGATGGCTAATTTGTTTGTATGAAGTTTTTAAAGTTTCAGGTTCAGTTCAAGGGGACCCTGAAAGGAGGGGTTCTACATTTGGTATCAGAGCAGGTCGAGCCTTGAGGGCACCGGACTGATATTATTCAAGAGTTGTCGGCATCTTCGTCGAAATTGAATTGAACCGGACTGTTGAATCAACTGCTCCTACAACGGTCTACTCATCTCAAATACGGCAATCTAAATAGGTTCAAGGTCTTGCAAGTTTGTTTTTCTTTTCAATTTGTCTTATCAATACATTCTAAATTTAGATTTATGTATATTGAGACCGGAAATTCAAACTCAATAGATATGAACGAATGCATCCATCATTTGTTAAAAATGTTGTTTTAGATTGTTTATTTATATAGATTTCTGTATACTTCAATGGGTATATACGCATCCATTCACTATTAATCTAAAACTCTGTATCAGATTGTTTGTTTATTATTTTTAGTATATATATTACCGTATACCTCAATGGATGTGAATGTATTCACTCACCATTGGTTAAAACTCCGTTTCAGAATGTCTATCCTACAGGTCGCTGCGAATTCATTCACCATGGATCTAAACCCTGTTTTAGATGGTGAATCTCATAAACTACTACGGATCCATTATCCATTGATATAAACCTGTTTTTAGATGGTGTATCTCATAGATCGCTATGGATCTTCTTTTTTTCCATTCGATATCACTGTCTAAATTTCTGAATTCCAGTCAATAGTGTGAAATCGATCTGTGTGTCGAGGACGTGATCTCTGTCAAGATTTAAAATTGATTATTGTGATATTGTTGTTTATATATTGCAATTTAATTCGATCCGCTGTCACTAGTTAGATTATGAAGTGGTGTGAAAACAACCTATGCGTGGGAAAAAGAGACCTCTGTTATGTTTTGAAATTGGAATTTGATTGCTGTGTAATGATTATACATAGTCTCCAATACGATTCGATCTTTTATCATTGTTAAATTTCTACCTTTTGTCCATTGCTTGATGCCGATCTATGCATTGGCTGCGTGAGATCAGGATTCGATGCTATCAGTTTAAAAACCGTGATGAATCTGCACGCCTGCGATCTTAGGGTTCAATCTTAGGTTTCCTTTTATTATTTCGTGTTGTATGACTCCCGGCACACTGTCTTCTTCACTTTAAAATGAATTGATAGTTTATCCTTCAAAATGTCTGTGTGCTTTTAATTCAAATTTGAAGCTGTTGGCGTCCCTGAATTATAAAAGAATTGACTTTCAAATTCTCTGTGTGAATATGTGCTTCCATTTAGAATGACAAATCTCAGATTTAAAATGATTATAATTTGGACTTGAAGACTTATGAGTCCCACGTTTCGCATGGCGATCTCTGGTCGTGCTTGGATTTTAATTTGAATCTTAATAGTTATGTGGCTCCCATTCTATATGATGAATTCTAATTTGAAACTGTTCTTTAACTCTGCGTTTCCAATGTGGCATCCCCAAATCTCATAAGTTTTCTTAAATTTTGTGTTATTCCATCTCAACATGGTGTTTCCAGAACTGTAATGTGACGGTTTTTTTTCTCTTTAAAAATTACTGTGTATCCCTTTCGAATTGAGTTGGCGTTCAAGATCTCATAAATTTAATTTGTAAATTTATAGTTAAAATCCGTGTTGACCCATTCTGTGGCGTTCCAGATCTCGTAAATATGATTTACAATTGCTCTTTAAAGACTATGTTGGTCCAATTCTCTATTGGCTTTTCCAAATTTCTTAAAATGAATTGTAAACTGTCCTGTGTGGATCCATTTCGAAAATGGTCGGGCGTTGCCAGAGTTCATAAAACGATTTGTTTTTGTTCTTTAAAATCTAGGTGATCCCCTGCATACGTCTACAAACTGAAATTCAATGACCGGGTTGATGCTTATATACTATATTAATCCTTGAATCTTGTTGTTTCCTAAATATCAATTTGTGTTGATCCTTTTCTCTCTTTTGCCTGGATAACTGGAGATCGGGTCTATTAAGCTCTGCGTCAATCCTTTCAATCACCATTAACTACCTGTAAGTTGGCGCTTTTGTTGTTTGTCTTTTCCGCATGAATAGATAGTCATTAATACACGATTACCAATCACGGGAGCAAGATCGTTAGATGTGGACTGTTTTTGGTTGTGGCGATAGACAGCTAGGTTGCAGCTTAAAGACTGACCTGTATACCTAACTCATCTCAGTTGATAGATTAGGATTATGCAGGAAAGCAGTACTCAGCCATGTGTCTAATCTTTTATGCGTCGCACTATTCTTAGCAATTTCCTAGCATGTATCTGGAGGATGCTATCTATGTTCTTATGTGTTTATGTAACAGTTATCGTTTGGAATTACCTTTAATTGATCTGTTTCTCTTATTATATCTCTGTCAAAAACGTTCAGATCTGTATCTCTTGTTATATCTCTGTCGTGTAAGCTCCGATCTATTTCTTTTTAGTTTTGCAAATATCAGATCCGTGATCATGTTGAATATCACAATTCAGTTTGTATAATTACAAATCCAATTATTAGGCGTTATAAAGCTCGGTTCCGATTTGCAAGGATTACATAATTCTGATGGAATACGAATTCAACTCTCAAAACTTGCAGAGCTTCGGTGTTAATTACTATAACTCCGCATGTATAATTTCTTTTCCTAAATTAATTCTCATTCTTTATAAACATTGAATTCGACAATGTGGATTACCCTTACGCCTCTGTTGAACCGTTTGATTTTAGACCCTTTCCTTTCATATGATGAACCCTTGAGTTCCTTCCCGTGGATGAAAATCATACCTCTGATGAATAGAACGACTATTGATCCACCCTTGAATGTTGCCAACCTCGTGAATTTGATTCGGTAGCTCCATTATTTTTTTCCTCGCAGCGATTTATTTCGTAGATGCGATACGATTTCGATTGATAGAATGTTCTTTGTTTCCGTCACTGTCCAGATCTAATATCTGAGTTGTACCACTAACTCAAATCCACGTTCTCTGTGTAAATTGATGATAGAATATAACTTTGATTGACGATAATCCCATCATCGTATACCACCGAATTAGCTCTTACTCTCAAAAGTTTGAAGTAGTACTGCTATCGTCTAACACTCTGTTTATTAATTTTGTTTAGACCGCCTCATTTGGAGAAGATCCCCCATCCCACATCATATTTAAAAGCAAGCATCGTGAAGACTAGAGAAATACATTGATACAAACTTCCCATCATGGGAACCTGAATATCCGTAATACTTTGTTTAAATACTGTTACAGTCTAAAGATATTTCATTCTATTCCTACAATTTCCTACTAAGACTATCCCAAAGTTTTGATACTTTTGGTCCCTTGCCAGACTCGTTTCTGGAAATTAGTTTTTCCATAGTCGTTTCTGGAAACTACGTACTGAACTTAGAGTATTTGATTGGAGACTGAATCATCTTGTCTTAACTGTGTATTGAACTTAGAACCTTGAATGGAGACCGAACCGTTCTTAATCCTAAATTACTGAGCATTGAGTTAAAGTCTTAAGTCAAGATTGCATAAGATGTCTATTAAGGAACTGTGTATCGAAATAACCGAATGAAGACAGAAATGAGTTTATGCTATGTAGTGAGTTGAGTTCCAGAAAGAAGAATGAATCGGATTTTTCTCATATCATTAACTGTGTGATTGAACCAGCCTTAAATAATTTTTTCTGCTAAATGCTGAGTAATGTTATCCAACTCCGAGTAGGGATTGGACCAAGTTTCGGACTGAATCTTGTAGTGTTATCGCCTCAAAAAAAATATCCGGTTGAATCTTCATGTATGCCTAGCGAGTCTTGAAGGCCTGTATCATTTGGCTCACGGCATTCCTCGTAATTAGGGATCTGTTACCAGATGTTGAGGTCATGAAAATCCTACCCGCTATATGTCAGTCTAGCCTTTATCCTCGGGATCTAAAACTCTCCACATCCTAAAAACCAGCCTTATATTATGGGTATTGGCGCTGAAAGGAGGGTTTCGTGACTGCAGTTTATAGGACCGCTATCTGAAAGGATTTCGTGACTGTTGTCATGCACCTGTTCATTCTTAGTTGACTGCGAGTGATGGATTGATAATACGTATATCAAGGATGACAAAATTCATAACGCTTTAATGATAAAGAGATGCAATCTTTACTTAATGAAATGTGGTTATTATATTTTAAAAGTGACAACATTTACAATATACACGAATAGATTTACATGGGAAGATGGTAAGTAAAGCTACATGTTGAACAAGTGATTTTTTTTTAGTTGAGAACCATGGATCGAATGCTTATGCTCTAGGAAATCATTCATGCATCCTTGACAGATGTAGGATTTATTATTCAGTTTATTGAATGAAGGAAATTATGATTATTAAATGGATCGATAATTGTACCAGCGGTTGGCTAACTTTTATTTAAATCGGCGGTTGTGTTAAGCTTTAATTAAATCTGATAATAGAATCAAGTATGCAATCCTGTCTGTTAATTGTGGAGAGAAATATTGTTTATGTGTTTTTATATTACCTTGTGAAGGTTGTATGATAAATGCTAGCGAAGAGTTAAAATTATGTTTTAACAAGCTTATACAAGCTTTGCATAGTTGAGTAAAAAGGAATGAATGTTAGAAATATTGTAATTAATTTTATATTAAAAATGGCATAGTTGACAGTACAGAAAAACTAGAACCATCATTATAGTTATATGCTTGTTGGAGTTGTATAAATGAATATTATGGCAAGATCGAAACCTTGTGATAGTTAAGTGAAAGTGGTATAATGAGGAAGAGTTAAACAAAGTTGTCTAATTCCTTACTTCCGAATTTAATCCAAATGGTATATATGTGTATATCCAGAATTCAAGATAGGATTATTAAATTCATGTTCTAAAGTTTTTCCACCGTATAATTAAATTCTTATATTTATCCTACACATGATAGAGTCGAGTCTGGGTTTTGAAGTATTGTTTAAAATTTAGTTACCTTTTTGTTCCATATACCCAACATGAATCCGTATTTGTGATAAGGAAAAAGATTGGATCCAGCTATGTACGAATGATTAATGTTTAAGAAATTTAGATTATCTTCACTATAAGGTAATTAAAAATATCCATATAATAGGGGATCCCTACATAAAGAATTACGAATTATAAATTTATGGACTATAATTTAGGCATTGATCCATATTGATAAGATTATATTATAAGTATTTTGTTTACGTTGAAAAAAATTGCATTCCATGAAATGATTGTATTTAAGGACTTTGGAAGGGAAGCACTTTTGAAATGGAAATTATGGTAAATTAGATATGTGCATAATATAGGAGAGGATCCTTTATATATTTTTGGTATGCCATTGTGCTTATAAAAGTTGCGAGATGGGAGGGATTGGGGTAGTTAAATAATTGAGTAATGGATTAGTTAATTGGTGTAATTAGAAATAAAAGTTATTACTCTTGAAAATTATTGTCATATTCTTTATTGACATTGGGGAAAATGGGAAATTAGAAATTAGGCTGTAAAATCATAAAATTTGAAGAGTCTTTCAAGTATTATGAAAGTTTTTTTCACATTTCCCAAAATTTACAATGTTGGCAAGGATACAAATGGTGATAATTGTCTTCTAAGCTAAGTTTATGACATACAATTGCTTCGAAGATCGACGTAGAAAAATAGAAGTTGCGATTTTTGCTTCCTCTCCTTCGGCAAGGATACTCCCAGCTTCTCGAACATGTTAGAATTCTTCTTCTCTAATATTGCTAGTATGAAAAATTGAATGATATTCAAGGTTCATATACTTTGATGATGGGTTATGCGTCAAGAATTTTATCGATTGGTGGTAAATGCTTATTTTTTTAAATCAAGGCGATGGCTTCACAGGTATACACTACTAGTTTGTAATCGTGCTTTGAAATGTGAAAAGAGAGAATTTAAACTTACTTGAATTATAGAATCTTAACTGTGCTTAAAGTTAGGAAGGGAAGAAAACCTTACATGACTTTGTTTATAAAAATCTGAGATTATACTTTTAAGCTGTACTAATTAAATGACACTCTAGTATTTAATTATACTTTGGATTATGAGAAGAGAGAGTTTGCGTGTAGGATTAGTGTAGGAATGGATAAGGTATGTATTGAAGAACAGAATTCAGAAGGGTTAATTCTTATTTTGAAATTCAGAGATTGTTTAAAATATATGATAGTTATACGTAGCCATAGAAAATGAAGAAATTGGGATTGAAGATTTTATTCCTTATGTGGAAATGTGTTAGTGCCTAAAGGATTTACATAGATGATATAGTTTTGTTGAATGAAAGGAATTTGTTATGGACGATTTCAAATTCGATTGCAATTAATGAGCCAGTAGAGGACTACTGTGGGGATTGCTACACTATGAAAGGTACGATTTAGTTATATTGTCAAATATGAGATGTATATTTATATGATGGTAGAAAAGAGGAAACGAAATTTTACTATCAATTGTGGTTATGTTGAAGAAACGAATGTAGAAAGAAAGATAAAACTCACCATGGAAGCACATGAGACTTAAATTCGGGACGAAATTTTAATAAGATGGGGTGGATGTAATGCCCCTAGAATGACTGTGGACCTTAAGGGAACCTTTCGAGTGACCCGACTGAACAACTTCGATATAATGGTCTCTTGAGCCTTCTTATGCCTTAAATGATTGAGGACAACCTGAAGATGTAAATGACGACAATAATTGATAAATGAATTAAGGAATTAAATTCTATGTGTGGAGAGGGATAATTGATTGATTACATCTTGATTTATGATTAGCCCTGATTGATCAAGTCAAAGTGCAGTAAGACAATTACAGTCCTAGCTCTGCGACTTGGGAGGACGCAACTGAGATGCGTTGTAGCTTTCCATTTTTTTATTCTGAACTTCGGGACGAAGTTCTAATTAAGTAGGGGTGTATGTAGTGCCCCTAGACTTGTGTAGACATTGAGGACACCTGCTGAGTGACCCGGCTGATTGAAATATTAATTAAATAACCTTTTGACCTTATTTTTTTGAGTATGTGTATCTGAACTGTTGAGGTAAATGAATAATTGCATATGTTAAATGATTAGCTACGACTATGGAAAATTATGTTGATGGATAATGCTTAACGACTAGTTGTATGGTGATTATGTATTTGGCGACGAAATGTATATTTGATAAAGATGAATGAGCAGTTTGAATAAATCATAAATGTTTAACAATGCTAGAGTTAGAAACCAGATGATGATTGTTGAGAGCAGTGCTACTAATAATTTGTTACGAGAAGTGTGTGTAGAAACAAGTGAGACGGTTCACCAACGGACACACAAAGGAACATGGAGGGTCGTAGAGTACGGGTAAATCACACACAGGGGAAGCGACGACGATGTCAACTTCCGACAAGAATACCACGCATGAGCAGATAAGCATTGATCCGCTTGCTCAAGAGGAATGCGTGAGGACGTACGAGGTGGGCCACGACGGAGCTGGTCACGTACGAGTTGAGGGGCGCGCAGTGAGAACGGACTCACTCCTCAGCGCCATTAGTCCCTAGATAGCATGTAGACGGAGGATGGATGGTAACGATTCCTAAAATCCCTACAAGAGTTCCCGCAAGTCAAAACGGAAAGATGGTGGCAGAAGGGCCCGACGATGCGGTACCCTGTCGAGAACGGAAAGAATGGATGCAAGGACCCAATGATGCGGTACCATGCCAAGGAATGGAAACCATGGATGACTGGACCCGACGGAGTGGTGCCATGCCAAGGAATTAAAATTAAGGAACTAGGAGCCCAACGGCGCGGCACCGTGATCCTAGTGAGTTTGATTGTTAAATTTAACTGCATAAAAACTTATGAGAATAACTCTAGATCATTACTTAGCAAATGCATAAAAATAATTTAGGAATTTGCACATGAATAGTTATTTTTGTTGAGCATTTAAAAGAATAGAAATCATTATTTAGGAGCAAAATAGAATCCTAAGATTAGACACCTAGTCAACTAAAAGCTAGGAGTTAATTAAAATATCTGGGGGACAAACTGGAGCAAACTTAGGGGTGTTGGTGCACTTCCTAGAGAAAATGACACTTGGATGGGTGAGTGTTTTAATTAAATAATTAATTAAAAATATTTAATTATGCATGAAGCGACATGTGTCGCATGAGATTTTCCTTTATAAGGAAGACTTGGGGAATGGGTAAAGGGGCCATAATTTGGACGATTGTCGTAATTTTCGAATGCCTCAAAGACTTGCTGCTATCTAAGGGTTTGGCTTAGAAATCATGGTGGGAAGGGAAGCCCAAGCTGAATTTCTGAACTACTTGTGTGAGCTCTACGACCCAAAGCTCGGGGGAGGCCATGCGATTGAAAGCATGAGCCTATGGTTGGGTGGCGAAGCTAACGGTTGCTTCGCCAATGGTTAAACGAGCTTTGCTGGAGGGATCCTACGGAAGACGAAGGCGACAATGGACCAACCGGATCGGGTTGACAGGTTAAAGTTTTGCTTATTTTTGTTAAGTTATTCACGCTTTTTATTTTATTTTTCCAATAACTATGATGGCTAATTTGTTTGTATGAAGTTTTTAAAGTTTCAGGTTCAGTTCAAGGGGACCCTGAAAGGAGGGGTTCTACACCAATTCAATCTACCTGCTGAGAAGCCCACCTTCACATCCTGGATTTTTATTTTCTTCAACAAAGCTTCGAGTAGTTCGGATTGCTACTGTTTTATGGGGTTTGTTCCAGATCCCCGTCTTTATGTCTGGTGTGGAATTTTTGTTGGCGCTTTCCTTCCATTGTCATCCACAGCATGGTAGGGACTGTAGCGTACTCATCCCTAAGTGGAAATCGACCCATACTGGATTCTCACAGCCGTGATGCATTCCGTAGGCATTTACTAAATCACTGCTTAATTTTGTTGTCTCGGATTGTCCAGTTTGGCCATGATGGGTCGATGATCCTCTTTAATCTACCTTGACGGATGGGTATTGCAAGTTCTATTGACTTATCTGCTATCGCTACACTGTCAGCCACAGTTCACCCTTGTAGTTTGATTTTACCACATGGCTATCGACCTCCGTAAGGCCGACGAGTCAAACTTCTTCGTGATTGGTAAATATTTTGTGATCCTCAGGTTTAGACTTTCCTGAGTCACTCTAAACTCTTAAATTTCTGTCAGTTGTTTAGACTTCTGCCAGTAATCCGTGTCGGTTCATGGATCCTGAGCATGAGTGAAGACAAACAATGACGTTAGTTTTACCTCGGAGATCTCTCCCTCACCTACTTCATCAACGTAAAACTGCATAGACGAATGTCGAATTTGTAGACAGAAGCATAACCGGAAGATTTTTTTTTTTAACTGTAGGTTGAATTTCCAGTTGCCAGCGTGTGTTGGTTATTACCCACTGTGGAAAATAGGAGTTTTTTTTTTTTTACCTGATTTTTATTTGATGCATTTCAGTCGATTAATTTTATTTTAATTAAATTTAAATAGATTGGTACAATGCTTATATTGAATATAATTGCAAGGATTTTTATATGTTGACGTAATTATAAGGCAATAACAATAATTAAATGGAATATTATACTTATCTCCTTTCTTTGATACATCCATAATGTTAACACTGGATAGCGCAAGGTGTGACTAACTGTTTGTTTAATCATGCCAATTGGTAAGAGATGGCTCTGGTAGGAAAGGATTGATTCCATGGAGTTATACTTTTAGGAACAGAGTGGCCTTTGACGGAGTTTTTAGATCTCTGCCCTTTTATTTTATTTTATTTATTTGTTTTTATTTCTTAAACCTGGACTAAATGAAACCGTAAATCTTTTTCCTCATATCCGTGTGTTGCCAGTTGTGCCAACCCTTTATTCTTAAACATTTAGTATTCCTCCACCTCAGTTACGCCGAGCTTAAGCTATATCCGTTCTATATTACGAGGGAGATCAATATGGACAGCGTGGTGATTACAGTGGTAAGCCGGTGTGCTAACCACAATTCTTTTTTTTTTTTTCCGCCGAGCATCACGTTGATAGGAGAGGCAGCACCGACTAAACGACAGTCCATCTCCAAATTGGTGTTTGCTGCTGTGAGAAGTTTATAATTCTTAAACAGTTGTGTATTAAATTTCATTTACTGAGGCAGCACCGACTAAACGATAGTCCATCTCCACGTTGTTGCACTTAAACCCTTGTTTCACTCGTTGTAGAAATTGTCAACTGCTGTGGTAGATACTTAGGGTAACCGACTGTTTTGACTTATTGTTTCCACTAGATTAATGAAGGTTAAGTAGGTATAATGCCAATTTGTGAATGATACCTTGTCGAGGAGACCCTTGTGTAATTTATTTTAAGAAGAAACGGAATGGGTATAAGGCATGAAGTTATATAGTGGTAATCCCTATTATTCGAATCCAAGTGTCACTATGAATTAATATGTGCATATAGTTATTAAGTGTCATTAAGAATTATACATGCATATAGCCGTTAAGAAGACATAGAATGCATATAATTTATGTAATTATAGAATGAGATTTCTATTTATTTAAATTCCAAGTTTTGTTTGCAAAATGGATATATGCTTAGAGTTAATAAGAGGACATAGAGTACATTTAAGACATATTTTTGTAGTGTGGAAACTCCACACTACGAGTGGAGTGTAGAATAAAATACGAGTATTCGTAAAATGGATATATGCTTAGAGTGCATAGGCAAAAAGGTATATATTGAAAGTATAGAGATGTATACAATTTAGTATGATGACTATTAGAATGCCTAGGTAAGAAATACAAGTTATGCATGTGGTATCATATGAAATGAAGGTGTTCTCCTTTTATCAAAGATTAAGACGTTAGGCATTTGATTACATATCAAGTTAAGGTGTTCTCCTTTTATCAAAGATTAAGACGTTAGGCATTTGATTACATATCAAGTTAGGTATGCAAGTAAAAAGTCAGCATATGATTTATCTAAGTTAGTCTAGAAAGGAAAGTCAATAAATGTCATGCATTTAATTATTTTATTCTTGATCTAAATCTAGAAGATATGATTATTACCATGTAACACTTGGCTAAGTGTGTCTTTAAGTGAGTGATGTTAGTCATAGAAAAGGAAATTATATATTGTCTTTGTTGCATAAAGTTCATACGTATAAAAAGTTTTAATATTGTATTATTTTTATAATACATTTATAGAGTGATATGAAAGAGAGGAAGGATATATGTAACATGCAAGGGGATTATATAATATTCATTGAATGTTTAAAAGAATTGCATGAAAAAGATGTTAAGAGTAGATTTATACGTATTTTTAGTGCAGAGAATGGATGCTAGAAATAATGAAACATGTGTAAAGTATTATATCATGTTTGGAAAGGATGAAAAATATTCAAAAGTCTATGTGACCTTATACTTAGATACATATGGTACCAGAGGTAAATAACATGTATGTATTACCATGTCCAACTTGGACCACATATTGAATGCATATGCATGTAACTTATCAGTATAGATAAAGAATTGCTAGGATAATGAAATGTACGAAATGCCAATAAATACTTGAGAGGGATAAATTGATATTAAAAGGTTAGTTATATATATACTTGAACATACTTACCTAACTTGCAAAAGAGATGTTCAATTGACAAAATGTGTAAGTGGTTAAGCTATGTCAAGGGATTACCTTGTTGGATTTAAGGTGACTGATTCGACATCACTATAATAAATTAAATATTAACTTAGAGTGGGAATATTTATGATAAATAGGGGAAAGAGGATTAACATATCATAAATGTATATGTTGAGAATTTGACAGACTGTCAAGAGAGTCAAACGAACATGGAAACTCAATGCTTTTAGCATGAAGAGCAAATCCTTATTCCACTAAATTTCTAGCATGACAATGCTGTTAAAGAGAATGAAGGAGTACAAACTCAACATGACTATGAAAACAATAAATGAAGGATGGTTAACTAGGAAATTCCACCTCAAACGGGGGAAATGAAGACGATTCTGGTAAAACAAGGTATGGAGACGATTAGCATAATAAAATGAACATTATGATGCTAACCTTAGGCCATGATCTAAACCCAATGAAATAGACTAGCCCAAGATAGAACTCGAGGAGGTTGAGAAAACACACATAGTACGACTTGATGAGTCTGTCAAAGTAGTCCTATGACAATGAAAATGATGAAATGAGGTAAGGATGTGATCAGCTCATCGATTTGGACATGATATTACTAATGAAAGGACTGAAAGTTAAATTTCAATATGTTTGACTAAGTCACTAAATTTCAAAGACTCGAATCTTATCTTATTGAGAACCTACATTATTGAAACATTTAGAGGTATTTGGAAGTAGTCTTATGGGAATTGATTTTGGAATGTTTAAGGGTCTCTCTTGTTTTGTTAAAACGAGATTATATCTTACCAATCTACTTTTGACTGAATATTTTATGATGTTTACCTTCTCTCCTTGGATGGGAGGATAACCATATAGATTTAAAATCTTTGAATCCTTGCTTGGATTTGAACATCGTAGACCCGAGTGAATGAATAAGAGTTATAGAAAATCTAGTTGGGACCGACAATTATGGAATGTATTATCATATTGATATGAGACAAAGTTATGATTAAGTTCCTGAGGGTGTATTGTAACCGTACTAGATGATATAGGAGCTAATGACTTTAACCACTTGTGCTTATAGCCATGATTATTGGAGAGAAATAGAATACAATGACATGAAGATGAGAATAGAAATCAAGATAAAGCCTAGCGTCGAAAGTACAAGAACAAAAAAATTAACTTCGGGACGAAGTTCTATATAAGAGGGGGTGTATGTAATGCCCCTAAAATGACTGTGGACCTTAAGGGCACCTGTCGAGTGACCCAGCCGAACAACTTCGATAAAGTGGTTGAGCCTTGATATGTCTTAAAAGATTGAGGAAAACCTGAAGATGTGAATGACAACAATAATTGATAAATGAATTAAGGAATTAAATTATATATGTGGAGTGGTATAATTGATTGATTAGTTCTTGCTTAATGATTAGCCCTAATTGATCAAGTCAAAGTGTAGTAGGACAGTTACGGTCCTAGCTCTGCAACTTGGGAGGACGCAACTAAGATGCGTCATAGCTTTCCATTTTTATTCTGAACTTCAGGACGAAGTTCTAAATAAGTAGGGATGTATGTAGTGCCCCTAGACTACTGTAGACATTGAGGGCACCTGCTGAGTCACTTGACTGTTTGAAACATTAACAAAATAACCCTATGATTTTATTTTGAGTATATTTATGATTACGATTGATTGATATATGTGCATTTGGGTAGTTATTGTGAATGGACGATTTCATGTTGTTTAAGGATTGATTTTGATATGAAAACTGTACATATGAATGATGCTTAACGACTAGCTGTGCAATTGATTACGTGATTAGACAAATGAGTAATGATTGAGTAAATTATAGATGCTTAATGAAGCAACAGATTTATAAACCAAATTGTGATTATTGAGGATAGTGCTACTAATTTACGTTTGTGAGAAATGTGTGTAGAGACAGGTGAAACGGTTCACCGACGGACACACAAAGGAATATGAAGGGTCGTAGAGTACGAGTAAATCACACACAGGGAGAGCGACGACGATGTCGACTTCCGACGGAATACCACGCTTGAGCAGATAAGCATTGATCCGCTTGCTCAAGAGGAAAGCGTGAGGACGTACGAGGTGGGCCACGACGGAGCTAGTCATGTACGAGTTGGGGGGCGCGCAGTGAGAACGGACTCACTCCTCAATGCCATTAGTCCCTAATAGCGTGTAGACGGAGGATGGAAGGTAACGGCTCTTGAAATCCCTACATGAAGTTCCCGCAAGTCAAAACGGAAGGATGACGGCAGAAGGGCCCGACGGTGTGGTACCCTGCCAAGAACGGAAAGAGTGGATGCAAGGACCCAACGATGTGGTGCCTTGCCGAGGAATGGAAACTACGGATGACTGGACCCGACGGAGTGGTGCCATGTCAGGGAAATTAAATTAAGGAACAAGGAGGCCCAACGGCGCGGCACCAGGTCCCTAGTAAAAGTTGATTGCTAAACTTAACTGCGTTGAAACATATAATTTTGCACCTAGAACTTTACTTAGAAATGCATTTGAGTACTTTAGGCATTTGCACATAAATGATTACTTTGGAATTTAAATAATATCAAGTGTTATTTAGGAATTGCACATGAAAGGATATTCTTGATTACTTAAAAATATTAAAAATATTTATTTAGGAGCAAAATGGAATCCTAGGCATGGACACCTAGTCAACTCCACCTACACCACAAATCTAGGAGTTAAGTGAAATATCTAGGGGACAAACATGAGCAAACTTAGGGATGTTGGTGCATCTCCTAGATAAATTGACACTTGGATGGGTGAGTTGTTTTTCATTAAAGAATTAATTAAATAATTATTTATGCATGAAGCGACATGTGTCGCAGGGGATTTTTCTTTAAAAGGAAGACTTTGGGGATGGGTAAAGGACCCAGACCCTGGATGACTATCGTAATATTGAGTTACCTCATGACTTGCTGCTATGGAGGGTTTGGCTGGAAATCTTGGTGGGGGGGAAACCCAAGCTGGGTTTCTTGAGAATTGTGTGTGAACTTTACGACCCAAAGCTCGGGGGAGGCCATGCGATTGAAAGCATGAGCCTATGGTTGGGTGGCGAAGCTAACGGTTGCTTCGCCAATGGTTAAACGAGCTTTGCTGGAGGGATCCTACGGAAGACGCAGACAACAATGGACCAGCTGGATCGGGTTGATAGGTTAAGGTTTTGCTTATTTTTGTTAAGTTATCCATTCTTTTATTTTATTTTTCCAATAACTATAATGGCTAATTTGTTTGTATGAAGTTGTTAAAGTTTCAGGTTCAGTTCAAGGGGACCCTAAAGGAGGGGTCTTACAATATCCTGGTTACCAAAAGATGATACCAATGTTTAGAATAGATTATTTTTGGCCAAATATGAAGAATGAATGGATGAATACATAGCTAGGTATATTGAATTCCAGCAAATCAAGGCTGAGCATCAACACCCAACAGGTCTATTGCAGCCATTACCAATTCTAGATTGGAAATCAGAAATTATCAACATTGATTTTATAATAGGACTACCTAAAAATCAAAAGAAAAATGATTATGTGATGGTAGTAGTAGATAAACTTAGCAAGGCAACTCACTTTATACACGTTAAATCTACTTATAACGCTGCTAATATTGCTTATGTGTTTATGAAACAAGTTTTTTGTTTGCATGGAATTCCTAAGGTAATAATTTTTTATAGAGATTCTAAGTTTACTGGTAATTTCTAGAAATCATTGTTTAAAGATTTGGATACTAAATTAAATTTCAGTACAGCTTATCATCCGCAAACAGATGGACAAACTGAAAAAGTAAATCAATTTTTAGAGGATATGCTCAGAATGTATGTTTGGTGTAATGCCCACCTCAGTACCTTAACTGTTTTAGAATAATGAAGTACTAGTTTTGAAATGAACCGGCTAAGTAAAACACGAACCATTTGAATTTACTTTGAAAATGCTTGAACGAAAGCTATAGAAACTATTACTTTACTTAATAAATGAATGCTTGACTGATGAAGATAGGATGACTGAATGTTACATATGCTCGACTGATTGAGATAGAACAACTAAATGTTAGATATGCTCGACTGATTGAGATAGAATGACCAAATGTTAGATATGCTCGACTGATTGAGATAGGATGACTGAATGTTACATAGGCTCGACTGATTGAGATAGAATGATGAATGATAGATATGATTTACTGATTGAGAGAAAAGGATGAATGAAATATATGCCCAATTGACTGAGATATTATGATAGATGATGAAATATTTCATAGTGCAGCGCTACTAATGTGCGCATGAGTGTGTGTGTGCAGTGGAGGTAAGATGATTTATCGACTAACTCACAATGAAACTATAGAGTTCGTAAGAATGGAAAGAACACATAGGGGTACGACAACTGACTGTCAACCCTGTATTAGCAATCCACGCATGGGTGAAGCCATTTCATCTCACCCGAGGAAGCGTATTCCGTATGGAAAAGGCCATAATGATTTGGTCGCGTATGATGAGTTCAGGGGCATGCAATAAAGAGAGCCTTATCCCTCAACATCCCTTAGTCTCCAAGGAGCATAGGTAAGAGATCGCGGTAACGGTTCCCGGTCGCTACGCAATACTCCCCATAAGAAGGAAGAAATGAAACTGTCACAAGGGCCTGGCGAAGAGGTACCTAGACAAGAATGAGAGGAAGAAAATTAATCAATGGTATAAATAAAAATTTCACATAAGATTTAAGAAATACTTTATTTCATTTTGTTCTATTTTATTAATTTGAATAATTATATTAAAGATTCTATTTTTAATTGATTTCATTAATTTGAATTATCCATTTTAATTCATTTTATTAACTTGAAAAAAAATTGAAAAGATTGATTTTATTCAATATTAAATTTGATTAGTTATACTAATTGAAAAAGATTAATAATAAGAGAATTATTTTTATTCAAATATTTTAATGGATTTTATTATTTTAAATCATTCTATTAAAGATTCTATTTATTTTACTTCACTATTTTGAGAAAGAATTGAAATAGATCATTAATAAAAGAATTGTTTTTCTTTTATTATTATTCAAGATTTTATTTTAGTTAATTTTATTTTTCATTTAAAATATTTTATAAAGAGGAAATTTAAAATAGATTATACTTTTAGTAAAATGAATCATCTTTTAATTCAATCTTAATATTAGGAAAAGAAAGAAAAGTAGAAAGAAATAAGTCTAACTAAAAGATTGCTAAGTAAACTAAATGATAACCAAAAGAGAAGTAGAAATCTTCTACACCTAACTCCTACTGATCTAGGGATTTAGGTGCACATTAAAGACATTAAGAAGACACATGTATTTGAGAATATTGGAAATTAAAATATTAAATTAAATTAAATATGTGCATGGACAGACACATGGCACATAGGATTTTGCTATATAATGAGGGAGGAGAAGGGGAGAAGGACATCTCTTGCTCCCTAATGTTGGATAGTCATCATAATCTCGGATTATGTTATGATCCTTGGATTTGGGATTAGCCGGAACGGGGATTGGGAGATCCTTTCGGGAGGCTAGATTGTGTGTTCTTAAGACCCCATTAGCTCGGTGGTTCAGGGTGAAGAAGAATAACCCCGATACGGTAAGGAGGTCAATCGAGGGGTAACTCAGTACTTCGTTAGGAGATTGGATTGGATCGTGCGGAAACCACTTCAAGGACTCCATCGATTCGCTGGACCAACCGTCGAAAATAGGTTCGAAGTATTTTTATTTTATTTATTTTGCTAAATCTTTTTGAGAATGAATAAATCTGAGTATAAAGTTTTATATATTGACATTCATGTACTACAATAGATAGAACTAGATCTATGGCATCTGTATCTTCTTCTGAAAAATCGTACTAGAAGTTTTTTTTTTGGACCCCGAAATGGGGGTCCCTACATTAGGGATGAACCAAACAAATGGGAAGAATATTTGTACTTAGTTGAGTTTGCTTACAACAATCATTATCAAGATTCAGCTAAACTTAGTCCTTTTTAAATATTGTATGGTCGAAAGTGTAATACTCCCATTTCATGGAGTAATCGAGTTGATAGATTGATGTTAGGACCTGATTTGTTAAAAGAAATGGAACTAATAGTGAAGCAGGTACAAAGCAATCTAGAAACGGCACAAGACAGACAAAAGAGTCACGCGGACCTTAAAAGAACTCAGAAAGAATTCCAAGTAGGTGAACATGTGTTTTTTCAAGGTAAAACCCATAAAAATCTCCTTTAAGTTGGGCAGTTTTGCTAAATTAGCACCCAGGTATTGTGGAGCATTTTAAATATTGCTAAGATTTGGTCTAGTGGCTTATCAGTTAGCTTTGAAACCTAATGCCAAAATACATAATGTATTTCATATTTCTATATTGAAAAAGTATGTACATGATTCTACTCATGTAATCGATTGGAATGTTATCCAGGTAGGATGAGAAGGAAATTTTCAGGTGGAATCAGATTATATCCTCGATAA
The DNA here is from genome assembly GCA_027924585.1 of Larix kaempferi. Lineage (NCBI taxonomy): Eukaryota > Viridiplantae > Streptophyta > Pinopsida > Pinales > Pinaceae > Larix > Larix kaempferi. Next base: position 709,732 of record BSBM01000256.1, read on the forward strand.
GAGAGAAATCTTCTCTGGAATCTCACCATTGGACAGGTAAAGGTGCAATGGAAGCACCTTAGTCAAGACGAAGCAACCTAGGAATTGGATATTCATATGCGGGTAACATATCTAGTTTTGTTCCAGGAAGACTCATATGATATTTAAGCAACATCGAGGTCGATGTTGAAATTAAGAGGGGGTTTTTGTAACCTACCTAGAACTAAAGACATTTTATGATTTAGAAAAAAAATTACTTTAAAAGTTATTGTAAATTTTTATGTTGTTGACCAAGGATGGTCAAAGATGACTATAATTGAATATTTTATTATTTAATAAATAAAAAAAGAGACACCTATCAAAGGAGGACTGTTGGAGAGTGTTCACTGACCCACTAGGAGGAATGATCTGGTGGTAGAAGGCCAATTGAAAAATGGCAATTACAACATACACTTTCTAGCCGATGCAGGAAGCATCTTCCCTAAAAATGTGGTCATGTTCCCTAAGAAAGGAGGAACTGAATAGGTTGCTCATTTAATTCAAAACTGGACCAAAGACCTAGTAAAGCATATATCCATCGAATGAGAAGGAGGCTGACACACAATGTGGATTTGTTGGATACTAAAAGGTTAAGCACAGAAGAGGAATTTGATGAGGGGAAGCTAAAGTGAGAATGTTGATAGTTTGCATGAAATTATAATTGTTAAGTTATAGAGAGAGAACATAACCAATTTTCTACACCTAATCTTTGTCCCGGTGGTTCAGTGAATGGGCTCGAGGGTCCTAAAGCAAGTAATATTGGCTGCTTTCAGGAGACGCTTGGGAGGAACAATATTCTCTTGGATTTGGTGGCATCTTCAAGTTTTTACCAGGTTTTTATTATCATTTATTTACTTAACTATTTTTAAGCAATTCGAATGTATGACCTGCAATTATATTTTCTGGATGAAAGTCTTTATGATCAGTGATGTAGAAAATATAGTTATTATAAATTATGAGTCTATGTATTTCTTACTAAACAAATAATAGCATTTCTTGTTTATATGATCATTTTAGTATACTTAGAACCCTAGTACTATTTTCATGTACATTTAGGAACTATTGGCATAATTATTGTATATACAGTAATATAAAAGCTGAATGGCTAAAATAGTATATATATAGTATTACAGAATGGTATATATGTATAATATATATTTATTATTTACTATTATTATTATTAAGTAAAATGGATAACAAGAATTTATTTTAGAGTATAAATATAAATGAAATTTTAAGCATTAAACTCAAATACTATTTTTTTGGTTTCAGAGTATCTCTATAAATCATATAATAAACCAATGTTTATATAAAACCTGAAGCATTACAAACATTTTATCATTATTTAAAATTATAACCAGAAGCAAGGCAACTTAGCCATCATTAACAAGTTTTGACAAAAGTTTTATAGTAATTTCCTTTAAACTAAGCACACACAGAGTTTTTACATCGAATCCCTTAAATAATCTAGTATCGTAATAAAATACATACATAAATGAAAAACAATAGAATAAACTAAAATCATCACTGGCATCCATGGCCATTCATTTTTAATACAAGTATGATAAAACCCTAGAACGACTACTTGAAATATTTACAAATCCTTATTGGCATCTTATCCATCTAATATATTACTTACACTAGTACAAAATGAGAGATAAGTGACCAGGTGACCAAAAAATTTGGTCACCACAACTTTTTCAAGGGATAAATGACCAAAATTGAGAAATTTTAAGTGAATTGACTAAAAATGACCAAGATAAATGACCAATTTGGTCATGGGATAAGAACTAAACTAAAAATGACCAAGATAAATGACCAATTTGGTCAGGAGATAAGAACTAAAATAAAAATGACCACATAACAATTGGTCATTTATGTGGTCATTTTTAGTTGTGTCATTTCGGCAGTGAAAAATTATAATTTTGATAATGAATTTGTACAATTTACTAAATTTTAACACATAGTGTTAAAATTTAGTAAATTGTAACATTATTAGTATACAACTTGGATTATTTCTCAATACATGTCTTCTAAGGGATCATTTATTTGACGCCATCCCAATACCTTATGTGTTAGATGATAGGAGAATCATTGAGATTCTCATTTAGGGGTTTCTCTACTAATTAGTTCCTTCGGTGTGGTGAGCTGATATCTAGATAATGCATCATGTGTTGCATATAGTTTATTAGATGATATATGAGTTCTTCTACATGTGGTTGAGTTGAGTCTTAGATATTTGTCGTCTTTCCCTTAATTTGGAATTTTCATGTCCTGAAGTTAGTGTCACTCCGTTCAGCTTGTTGTATTGGTTGTGTTCATATTTTTTTTTTAACAAAGCCATCATCGTTTGACCATCTCAGAAGTTTGTTAAAGTTTCAACAACTTCATGTATTTTGTGTCATATTAGCTAAAAATTATCAATTTCACAACCTCCATTAATTCTCCATATGCATTCATTCACCATGGTTCTCTTTGCACCTGAGTTTGAAAATATTTAAAGTATCCATTGGTCACTCCCTTACAAGAAATAGCCAATATCCTCCATTTTAAAGAAAAACTAATTCCTCCCTTTTTGTAAAAATCTCTTTGTTACCATCTCCTTGAATAATATAATAATAATAATAATAAAAATAAAAATACCCCCATAATACCTAACCCCTTCTCCTTTCACATATAAAATAAATCAATTATCAAAAATACCCCCATAATCTTCTGCCTTCTTTGGAGTTGCAAAATATCAGTACTAGAGCTAACAATGCAGGAATAAGTGTGATAAATGGTGACACATAGAGGGCAACGATGGCTCTAGTCTACTAGGAACAAGACCATTTCTAGAACAAGCATGTTCTCTCTGATTCAGCGCTAGCAGATAACGAAGGATTTAGAGAAAGTTTAATACTTCTGTGGAAGCACATAGATTCCTTACCTTTATGGTTCATATTTTTTGCAAGATCAAGGACTTGAAATTTGTTACTACTTTGTCGACTCTTGATCTTAGTGTTAGTGCAAATTTGCATTTTGTTTTCCTAACTTGTGTTGATGGTAAGCATGCATAGCAGTAATTTTTCAGTTGAAATCTATGGAATGTGATTGCTTTTCATATTTATACTTAGTATCTTTATAAACTTACCAAAAAAAAAATGCTTGAAAATATATATATAGTTTTTATATTACAATATATAACTCAACATACAATATATATATATATTTTGAAAGAAACGGTTAATATCATTGATAATATATAAAAAAGAAGGTTACATCTAAGTGGGACTGATCAAATTGCTTCTCCATGAAAGAAACAACAATCAAGCCTACTTCTTCATGATTCTGTAGATAGATTACATATTCCCTTCCGGTTCCAAATGTATTGTAACTTCTAATAAACGGGCCTAGTAGTAATAAGCAAAAGAAGAGCATTTCTAGTAGTCTTAATTTTACAAAAATTCGACATTAAGCCCAACTTGAGATCCATAAAAAAACTAGAGCCTATACAGTAAACCGCAGAGTGTCTATGACTAGTTCTTGTAATGTCCCCATTTTGAACCCCTTTGCATTAAATCGTAAATGATGTAAATATTGTAATTTAATCATGGTGAGGAGCTTAAGGCCAAGGCCCCACCATTGATTTAGCATTTCATGTATTGGCAATTAAAAACAGATGCCTATGGTTCTTGTGCGAGATGGGCACAATGTAAATAAGACATCATGTAAATACAAATTTTAATGGAAAAACCCCAACTAGCTATGCAATGCAACAAAAGAGATAGGGCATGATTCTCCAAGGAAAAGGGAGGGAAATTATTCAAACCCTTGAGCCAATGGTATTAATCCATGTGTCAATGGGGAAACCCATAAACCACCAACTACCCATTTTGTCTCATGCACCCAATCATTTAATTCTTCCAAGAAATTGGTTAAGGCAGTTAATGCCTTGGAAATGAAGAAGTATGGCAGCCAATTTCGTGCATGGGCAAGCCATCAACCTGGAAATTCGTGTTTTGTCTCCTTGGGCAAGAAATCACCCACGAAATGGTGCCCAAAGCCATCCTGAATGGGCAGTCTTCACACGTTTTTCATCCAAATCCTGCATTTTTCCATGCCTGGGAGTTCGTTTTTGCATATGCAGTAGCCTGGGAGAGAAGGGCCACGTTTTGGGACTGTAGGGAGGTCGTTTTTGCCCCTGAATGTCCAAGGACGTTTTTCTAAAAAACGGATTTGGCTTCGTGGGTTGTTCACCAACTTGCCATTTCGTTTTTGTGGGTTCCCACATTTTTCTGAGTGAGCTGAAACCCCATCTCATGCATCTCACTGTAAAAATGTTTTATCCTGCCCCATAATTGTGTTCTGCTGTTGTGTGCATCCTCGTTTTTGGTTTGAACCTGTGAGCTGAAGTTTTGGAGTGGTAGTGGACAGAAGTGGCTTGATAAACCTAGTGGGGGAGACAACCTCTCAAGAAGATCAAGAGGGCTTTGGTTACTCTTCTATGCATACCCTGAGAGCACTAGATAGGGAAGGTATGGCTTGAGGGATTGTACAGCAGTGAAAAGAATACTTCCTTGTGCTGGGTGTGTAGGTATTGTGGGTTCCAAGCTAGATAGATCTTTCAAGGTTATCCCTGGCTCTGTGCTGGAGCTCACTAGCTTAGCAATTCTTCCCTTCCATGTCCTAGCAGCCTGATAAACCCAATTGCAGATTGGCTTGGCTCATCTTGGTGTATGCTTGGATATGTGTGAGTCTGTTGTTCCCTGGTTCCTTGTAGAGATCATGCCCAGCTCGGGGGTGGCAGTGGTGCTGAGAGATTGAGGAGCACACTGGCCTATGGTTGGGTGGAACATTGCAGTTGCATAGACAGTTGCGTGGGACTACTTTCGCATAAGATAAGTATTCTCTTGTGTTTTAAACTTTGCAATGGTTCCTTTGATGATTAGTTGGGATGTATTATGGATGTGCCAATGAATTTATTTCCATTGTGTGTGTGTTCAAATGATTATGCATTTCCATATGATCCTTTATAATTCTGTAGAGGTCTTTATTTAATGACTGTCACAGAATTCTGAATGTATGTTAGATATCCAACAGGATTTATTTAATCTCCGTTGTGTTTCTATAGCATGCACGTATACAGTTCCTTGTATCAATGATTTTAATTCAATGATTAAGGGGCTAATTGCCCGGATTGAGCACCACGTCCTCTCTAGCATGTTGATATGGTAGGAGGGGACATTACAGTTCTAAAGAGCAAAAAGTCAATAAAATACCACTAACTAGGACCAACATCCATGGCTGCTCCCACAAAATTTGCAGTTGGGTTTTGTTCATTGCAAAGGTCCACATAATTTCCAGTAGTCTCCATATATTTCTTGATTTTTTCCATCTTTTTGTTAATAACCTCCATCTCACTGTCAGTCACTTTGGGATTCTTTTTCTTGTGAGGGTAAGCCAATTCCAGAGTTTCATTCATGTCTTCAATTTTTCCTACCAAGTTGTTGTACTAATCCCTGAGCTCATTGTGTGCAGTGAAGGCAAAGTTGTACATCTGAGAAGTCACTTTCCTAAAATCCATGTTCTCACCTATAACCAGACGCACCTGCAACTCCATGTGTTGAATATGATCCAAGAGCTCCACTTCAAAGTTTGAAAGAGTGGGATTTTCCTCACACCTAATCACATTCCCCACCCCTGCGTTCCTTCCATGTGAACCTTGACCAAGGTCATGCTCAACACCCCTACCACGCACCTGATTGTATTCTTGCTCCCTCGTGTAATGCCAACCTCGGGAGCGACTTTTGTTTCCATGAGTGCACCCAGAGCCATGACAAAAATGCTCCCCCCCCACAACAAGAACTGTGTTTCACCATTTTAGAGCCAAGACATAGGAAGAATAAAAAAAGATCTGAGCTAATTCTTGCATTAGGACACAACCCCAGTCCGAGTGAATTGCAAGAATGAACCGGAGGACAGGGATTTAAGAAATTGAGATGGCCGCATGTCGGATAGTTGGAGGAACTAAAGTAATCCATAACGTCAAGCATGTGATGACATTGTTCAAGGCTTGGAGAATCCATCAAATATCCATGGGATATTTCCCAGAATTTTTCAATTAATGTGCTTATTAATTTGCTACCATCCATCATGATGAGATGTTTATTGAGATTGACAAGAGGCTTAATCCATAGGCGTGCTCTTGGACTATGGAATCCAAGTAGCTTTTATGTGATCATTTCCATGCCTAAGCAAGCCATAATCAAGCCCCACTCCTAAATTTGCCATATCGTCAGCTTTCTCATTCAACCCACGCGGGATATGGAAGAAATTGAGCTCATGAAATTCAGTGCTGATGCATTGGAGGAGATAATGCATTTTGGACGACAGATCCTTTCTTTTTGCAATGATGCACCTAGCTTCTCGAATTATGATCAAGGAGTCTCTGAGGATAGTGAGTTTCTTGATTCCTAGACTAACTGCTATCTCCAATCCTTTGACAATTCCCAGCCATTCTGTTGCGTTGTTGGTTTTCTTCCCGATGCCCAGGCCAAGTCCTTCTTCTTGTTCCTCTAAGAGTCTAGAATTACTCCCCCCGCACCTGCCAACCCTGGAACTCAACATACAATATATTACTACATACAATTCCTATATATAAAAACATAAAAAACTATATTATTAAAACGTTTAAAATACAAAACATACAAATTAAACAATATGTAATATAATATAATAATATATAATAATATATAATAATAACAATGTATAAATAATAATAACATATTATAACTAAGTATTATAATATATGTAATATTAACAAATAAAAAAAATAAAAAGCAAAACAAACACGATAAAACGGGAATGGATGGACAAAAAATTAAAAAGCAAAACAAACACAATGAAACAAGAATGGATGGACATTAGAGGGAGGGGTATATCAACGAAAAATTTGGTTGGGGTTCTCCTAAACGAGTTGAAGATGCAGAGTTTCAAATTAATTAGAAGCTAAGAATACGAGTTGATCAGAGAGAAGAGTTGGAGAATGGATCGTGATCTCCTCATCAAGGTTATCAATCCTTAACCCAATTTCACCATTTTTTCTTTCGGCATTTGCAGAGTTTTCTTAGGGTTTTCATTTTTTAGTTGAAGAGGGGTTTTGTATTTTACAGGGTTATGGAAATATGGGTTTGATTTTTTTAATTATTGGATTACACCACAGCAGAGTTGTTATACCAGTATTTGTAGAGTTTTCTTAGGGTTTTCAGTTTTTGGTTGAAGAGGTTTTTCTCTCATTCCCCAACCCCTTCAATACGTAGTTCACTTTCTGTTTCGCTTTCAATAAGCAGTTCGCTTTCTCTCATTCGCCAATCCCTTCAATACATAGTTCACTTTTTCTTTTTGGTTCACTTTTAGCATTGTAACCATAAATGGCATCAATGTGAGCTAGGGAATGGCGTCAACATGCCCCTCGAAGCCTAGAGTTGCTTGTCATCGACTGTTATGAGACTATGGACAAAAATAATCACATCTCACATCTAGCTTACTATCCTCGCATCTAGATTTCCAGTTCAGTTGCAATAAATTTCCTTTTGTTTATGGTGGAGAGATGTCCATCGTCCAATCCTATTGTAGCATTATTCATTTCTTGGATTGTTGTTTTTTCATTTTTGCATAAAATCCTTTCCAATCCTTTTGTGTAATCTAGATATTTTTTGTGATGCATAGGCCAGCCTCTCCATCATAAGGGAGTTCAGAGCCTAAGGTCATAGAGAAAGAACATGCCGAAATAGTTTTTGTTAACAAGGAATTCAGCATGACGAATTTGAAGGGCTTGGAAATAGTTTCACGAAGCTGGGTTTTTGCATGGTATATGTATTGGCTCTACTATGTGATTGGGCTATTGGTGGTATAGATATGGAGAAGACAATATTGGAATATTTCAAAGGAAAGGATCGTATCATCCACTATTATTCACTCAAGGAAAGAACTTTGTTGATGAACTCTGCACATATAGCAAGAACGAATAAAAACATTCAGTTAAGGATGCTAGATTTTAGCTGGGATGTGCACATTCAAGAAATTGTTTGTCGATGAATTTCACCGAGCTTTGGAGGAGAAAGGTCACCATGCTGTGCCTGAAAAAAATGCTTTACTCGCCTTTCAAATTCCTATTATAAATATTCGAAATGGTTCTACTGTAACGAATCAAGATGCACAAGAGTGTTTCTCTCCCGATGGTCACACATATTTGAAGATCCTCAACATTGTTAAAGTAAAGGTAATGTTGACAAGTGCCCCTTTAGGAAGTCTGATAATCCAAGTTGGAGAGGCAGCACAAATTTTGTCAGGTGGGAAGCTACGTGCCACAGCTCATTGTGTTTGCAGACCTTTTGAAATACCATATGTAATCCAAGAAACAGTTGTGGTTTTATTCCAACCATCATGGAATAAGTCTCTTTCTTGTTTTCTTTACATCTATTCCATTATGAGTTATCCTATTTTTTATATATCCCTTTATATAAGGCGCTCTGCACACTTTTTAGCTCTTGTAATTATATATGCAATTATGCAAAATTACTCTATGCTTTTGTAACTCTACGTGTTAGCAGTAGGAGTGTGCTCTCCTTGTGATTAGGTCCCTCCCTGTTTCAACCTACATATTCGAATAAGGGGCTCCCAGGTATCGTCAACGGGTGGCTATCTATTGGCCTATCGATCGGGACGTCCTGTAGCTGGCTCCTGCTAGCTCGTTGCTCCGGCAACCTTTGCTATTCTTGAGTCCAACTCATCTCATTGATCATGCTCATATTTTATAGTGAAATCTATAAAATTTGCATCCTCCAAGAAATTGTCATTTTTATGCTCAGAAAGTTAAAAATTTCCCCCTTGGTGCCCATGGTTATGAAAATGCTAATGTCTACTTTTTTAATAACAAAATAATCCTCCCTCCCATGTTAATGTTCTCTTGAAATTTTTAAATTGAAAAATAAAAATAAAAAGATTATTATAATGATAATAATAATTCACTTTGCACCTTTTTATCTAATTCAATATGGTTTTACTATATAATAGTTCTCTTGCAATTTTTAAATTAAAAAAAATAATAATAAAAAGATAATAATAATAATAATCGGCTTTCCAATTTTTTACCAAATTTAATATGTTTTTAGTATATAATAATTAATATAATGTGTTTTTCATATATAAATATATTATAGTTAAACATTATATAATATATTAATATTAAACAACTAAATTTGCATGGAGAGAAAGAATTTAGGTGAAATAAAAATTAGGAATGGAGGGAAAGGATTTGGGTGAAATAAAAATTAGGAATGGAGGGAAAGGATTTGGGTGAACTAAAAATTAGGAATGGAGGGAAAATAGTTGAGAAAAATAAAAGTTTTAGACAGAAATTGGAGAGTTTCAGAAAGAAATTGGGGAGTTTTATATCGAAAAGATAGAGACATGGCAGATCGAAAGGATGAATATTTGAGATCATTCATGGCGGGCACTACAGGTACTATAATTTGCTAATATGGTAAGAAAATACAAAACATTTTTTTTTGTTTTGAGATGTGGTTTGATTTTGGTTAGGGTTTGTCATGGATTGATAACATCTTTGGGTTTTTGGTTTGTTGGCACTATTGATCGCAAAGTGAATGGGAAACCTGCTCTGCTATCATCGTGGGTGTGTCGTGGTCACTTTGGGCACCTTATCATGGCGGGCGTGCTGTGGTCACTTTGGGCACCTTGGAGCTAGCCAAACTATGTACCATTGGCTTTATGAGATCTCTGAATCCCCTAACTGTGGAAGGTTCTGGCACCAAGGGAAGGGTTCTTTCTTTCAGCATTAAAGCTTGTGGGACCTGTCAAGGTAAGGGCATGTCTGTGCTTATTGAACATGGCTAGGTTCATCCTGTCAGGTTACAGGTCTCGATAATGGATACGGGTAAAGATCGAAATTGAAACCTGGTTTGATCAAGCAAGAATTGCCCTATCCATTCAAGTTTAAAGACATAAGAATCCCTCCCTTAAAAAACACTGTGAGTTATTACTACGCTTTCGCTTTGGTGATGCAGCTCTCGAAAGAGCCATCATATAGAAGTAAGAATAAGGAGCAGTCACTCCAGTCATCGTAGCATAAAGTGAAAGGAAGACCTCTTTCACCCCCAACGAAAAGCAATCAGCCAGAACGAAAATTACAAATATAAAGTATCACTTGACCTTTAATGAATGTAACCGCCTTGTTCCTAATCATTTGAGGATATTAAATGGTAGCAAGCAAAAGAAGGAGAAACATCCCAAAAAGAGAAACATTATAACATATATAAAGTGATCTACCAGAAGGAAGAATGTTATTTCAATTTTCATTGGGTCTGTTTCAATTGCTGGGGCATTATCACAAATGAGGTATATCATCAAAATATTCTTTTACTTCTCTGTGTGATCCAGATTCACTTGATGACAGTGAATAGAGTTTACTGTGAACTTAGTTCATGGTCCATAAGAAGTTTAGTGTTATTTGTTCAGAATGAGGTGTTACTTAAAAGTCCATTCAAAGAATGCGCAAGTAGGCCATAAGGACATGTAGTAATAGCCTTTCTGGATTATTCCGAAGGGTGCAGAGTATTTCTGATGGCTACTTTTGGGCAAGGATAATAGTAATATCGGGTTTGGAAGCCATATCTATGATATTGGAGCTAATTCTACCCTTACCAACCATATCAATTTTGAATGGCACATATGTTGCTCTAGTGCGGCCTGTGGGGATTCCTATTAGAAGTAACACGAGGGCGCCTAGCTGTTGTGACAGTGTAGAAGAGTGGGTAAGGGGTTTATTTAGTTTTTTTGTTGCATGAAAAGTAATTTGCAATCTCCAAACAAGATCCCCCCATTTTCAACTCTGCTATTTCCCTCTCCCTTGTTGAGCCTGCTTGCGTGTGTTACCACTTGCCACTCTGACTACTCTAACTATTGCCTAGATTTCACATATATTGTCTCCACCAACTCTAATAGGGAGGTTTCATATAGAATAAAAGATCGAGTTGGTCATTAACCCCAATAACTGCTTCTTCAATTGATACTGCGCCATCCATGTCTCTATGGCCTGTGCTCCTACCGTGTTTACCTGAGCTATCCCTTCCAAGAATACAAGGTTATAACCTTACCTTTCTATTCAGGCTTGGGCTTAGTTAGAATTTTAATGCAGGGATCTCTGTTATCATAATGGATAGAGTACAATAATATCTTTCCAGCAACTGGAGCTGGAGCACAAGCAACTGCTTTTTAGGGGGCTCTAAGCTAGCTCTATTTTTGACTTGCCTTTACGCGTACCTGCTTCTTTATTCTTTTGGTACCCCTCCTGAGTATAACGCCCTTGGGCAATGTGTGTTTCTAGATAAATATTTTAGTCGTTGGGGTAGAATTATGAGTGTCTCGTTACATTCCTCTCATTGAACATGATTGGTACAACATGTTTCCCATATCAACACATGAAACATTTGCCACCAAGCTATTCCAAAGCTTCAAAAATCATAGTTGTTTCATGAAACCAAAGCTTGCTCTTACAGACTTCACAATTTCTCATTATGCTAGCGAGGTATGCAAAGATTGGCTTTTAGGTTTTCTGTCTCATTAAAATATCTGGACTTTGTAACCTTTTCCTTGTTGATTTCCTATTTTAGATATTGTGAATTGTTGCAATATTGTCTAAATTGTTGTATACATTGTGTAGGTAACCTATCAAACAACTCTTTTTCTCAAAAAAAATAGGGACTACAAAATCATTGAACATCATTTATTATTGTCATCCTCAAAGTGCCCTTTTATTGCTGGTCTTTTTCCTCCTTCACTTGAGGATACTTTGAAGTCTTCTTACAAATTTTCCTCAGTTGCCACACAGTGTAAGGTATATATTATATTCCATGTCAGCTAACAAGGCCTACTGATGTACTTTCTCTATTTCTTTTGTCTGAATTTTGGAATGCTAAGAAGAGGTTTCTAGTGCATTGTGGCTTGGTTACTTTACTTCGAATATATCATATAAAAATCAAATATTTACTTCATTTAATTCCTTAGTTTCTCTTAGTGCCAAACTATTTGTGCAAATCTTGTAGCTAACAAATTTATTTAATTGACATACATAGCAACTTCAAGCTCTGATGGAGACTCTAAGATTAACAGAACCACATTATGTTCGATGTGTGAAACCGAATTCGGATAATAGGCCTGGAAACTTTGAGAACATAAGTGTGCTTCACCAACTACGCTGCGGTGTAGGTTTTCTACCCAATTTGAGGCATTTGTTTATTAAGCTCTGCAATTTGTTTTTGTTAATACATTTTTGAAGAGTCTCCTTTCCTAGTGTTGATTCTCCTTTCTATCCCAATTTGAGGCCATCAGCCGTCGAATGTTTACTCCGATGATTGCAATAAGTTTATCCATCCATTTCAGGTTACATGTTCCACGTCTTTCGAGTACATGCCAGGTCGATTGAATTTGGTTATGTGCCTCGACCGGTTCGAGGTATTTCTGGAAGCTTCCACCAATAACATCTTATGTCCCTGAACTATAAAGAGTGCATTTACATTCAATCTGAGAACGATAATTCAATTCGAATTTCAGTTTTATATTCTCATCTCGAATCTACGAGTGGGCTCACCTCTATAATAAAATTAAGTGATGACAAAGTAGTATGTCTTCCCCGCTGCCACCGAGAGAATGAATAGCGTGCACTGTTCATTTGTCTTATTAAAACTGGCGTTGCCATCTCCGGCTTGAGTAGACATCAGTGAGCAATTTTATTGTCCATGCCCTGCGATTAGAAATGACTGTAGACACCCACAATTTAGTTCAGTTAGATCACAGCAGAAATTACATGGACATCCAGTGTGAAACGCGAGGTGCCTTTCTTCAACATAATGGACATAATGGGAATAGGTAATAGATAGTAGAGATAAATTAGAAGTGGTTTCAACGTGGTGTTGGAAATTGCCATGGTTGAGCTTCATTTGACTTCCAACTACATTGTTAAATACAGCATGGAATTACCATAAAGAGAGGTTATAGAATGTAAAACACTACATGCTATTAAAATATGAATTGAAGAGGAAGCCAATAATTGCAAAATTCATTGTTGCTACTGGTGTGGACCAAGAAGACTCAATGGATAACCATGAGACTGTGGAAATGGGTAATGGTCTTGTCAACTTAGATCTCGTCTGACCTGGAGATCCATGGATTCTGAAGACCGATGGATTGATATCATGAAAACGTTAAACCTCCTAGGAGTCAATGTTGTATAGAACCATACTTTGTTGTCAATGTCGTACACAGAAATCATTTCCACCTGCATATTTTAGCTATTCATCTCTTTAATGCTACAATCGCACTTGGAATTTTTCACTTTATAGGTTCTCCTTTGTATCCCTGTCAAATAAAGTGATTTAATATGGTGTTTTATTGGTTTAAGCTTCTAATGGTATGGTGGTAATTAAATCCCTTTTGTTCAGGGTATTCTGGAAGCTTTGTAGGATATCCAACACGGGGATCGTTTTCGTCTACTAGCACCAAAATTTGTTCATACACAGTATGCACATTATATCTGTATTGATTTGAGAAAACACTTTTAGCAATTACATCTTGAAGTTCAAATGGAAAAGTGTTTGGTTTTAATGGTATAATATACAGAGCACTAGCATTTTTATATGGTCTGTGTAAAACTATATTGAACATGAATTCTTACATTTTATGGTAGAATTCAGTGAAGCAAGATGTCTGGTGAAGCTAAGTCGAGATCCATTCTCCATATTTAGTTGCATTGGCACACATTCTACTTTATTGGAATAATATATTGTTTCCCTGAAGTATAAAATATTATAAGTGTTTTCAAATTCCATTAAGAACGGGTGTTATCTGGTGATTACTGAAGTTACTTTATCTATGTCTTTAATGTTTTTCCAATTGTTTATGGTTTGACTACAGAAATAATGAGAGAGCATCTACGGAAGAGTTGCTCTAGAGATTGAATCTCATCAATTACCAAGTATGCATATTATCTTAAATCAATTAAAACCCAATAGTTTGTTAAATTTATTTAGTTAGTTAGTTCTTACCAAATGTATTATGCTAGAAATGGCAATTTCATGTGGATTTGGTCTGCATTGAATCATGCTTTTGTGGAGTCATTACTGTACTGAAATTTTGATTGCATACATTTTTCTTTGTTATATTTTGGATTCTATTTATTTTATGTCAGTATTGGAAGGTTGATTCCCTTGATGTTTTTCTATTGGTCGTGAAAATGATTATTCTCCTTTAAAATTTCTTGTGTTAAATGTTTGCAGCCGGGGAAAACAAAGGTTTTCCTTAGGGTAGGTCAGATGGCTGAGTTAGATGCTTGAAGATCAGAGGCTGTGAATAATGCAGCTAAATTTGTGAATAATGCAGCTAAATTTATTCAACGGCAGTTTCATACATTCATTGCTCGGAAAGAATTTTATAGAAAGCCTAGGGCTGCTTTGAAAATCCAATGTTACTAGAGAGGTAATCTGGTTTCTTTTCATAAACATTTAGTTGACCATTAGCACTCTACTGATTTTTTTCAGCCAATTGCTTTGAAAGACATGTTCATCATGTGACACATGATTAACATAGATTTACTCAGAATATAGGATTTGAACTTATTTATGAAGTTGCCCTTGAATTATCTTGAAGTCAAATTGAAATTTAAACATTTGGCAAAGAGTATGATCAAAATCTTAAGATACAATTTTTAAAATCATGTATACATTCTTAAACCGTGTCCATCTTAAATGTGGTGGTTATGCATGCCTTTAGCCTTGAATACGATTTCTCATGCATGATGAATAAATAATATAAGGAAAAAAAGAATCTTGCAAGTGGATACATAAGATAATTAAATGAAGAAATAATACAAGGAAAAACAAAATCTTGCAAGTGTATACATAACAGAATTAAAGATAACAAGAAGGAAGGATGGGTGTTCTTGGAAGGCATAGCTCTAAAGTCGGGTAGCACCTCACTTCTTTCATCCATCCCTTGAAAGTAGAAAATTTCAACATAGGTAGGATTGTTTCCATTACAATCACAAATAGTTATCATTTAGAAACCCACTTATTGTGATGTGAAAACTAACATGTTTTTGGCCATGTGATGGAGGAAGAATGGTCAAAAACAGTAGTTGAGTTCAACACTTTTTATTCTTCAAATTTTAAATGAAACCACGATTCCTTTTGTTAGTTGGTAATTAGTGCTTCATGTTGCTTACAATGATGCCAAGAGATCCACAAAAGAGAAGTGAAAGATAAGGGGAAGAAAAAATACCATGCTGAAATGGCCCAATGAAAAATTATATATTGTTTCTATGTGAAGCCCCAAACCATTTGATTTTTCTAGTACCATGGTGTCTTGTTACAATTTATGCATGCATGCATGTAATCTAACTCTAGAGAAGATGTCATTTTGGTTTGGCAATATGTTTGAATTCTGTGTTAGGAGGCCTATGACTAATTGCCCCTGTGATCCTCCAAGCACCCAGCGAGGCCCTTTCAGCCCAAGGCACTCCTGAGTCCCCATAATACATTATCAAGTGTTCCACTTTAAATTCCATTGTTGCTTACAAGGACAAATGCAATAGTTTGTGATTTGTTCTATGATACCTCTATCGGATTCTACCTTTGAAAGATTTATGCATCACCTTCAACTTTTCCATTCTCGCTCGGAAGGGGTTTTGTATTAGGTTGTCGTTTTCCTACTTGCAATAGAATATTCCTGCCGTTGTTCTGCTGCCATGACTTCTTAACCATTTTCCCAACGTAGAGAACATAATGTGAAGGTTCTTGAAGTTAGTGAGTTGTGCTTGAATTACCGACTGATTTCTTTCAATAGAATTTACCTACTGGGAGTTGTGTTTATTTTCATATGATGTGGTTCCTCAAGAAGAATTTACATTCAACCCAGATGAAGTTCACCAAAAAGCAGACGAATTCATTGTCAAATTTCATGAGCAAATAAGACTTGACAAGATGCATTCCTATCAAGAGAGGCTTGGAGAGGCCATCTAATTCTATATGTTTCCATGTATTTGAATATAAAAGATTTTACATATTTGTTTTTCTCATCTTGATTGATTGTTTGTGAGTTTTCTTGGGCAAGTTCAGTGTAGTTTATAATACTTTGTTATTAAGGAGATCAGGTTCAATCCACATAGAGAGAATCTATCTGCATTAGGGGAAAGAATCTGGATAATTCACAATGCTAAATTGAAATAAAAATAAAGTAGACTACAAAATGTTGAGAAGCTTAGCTATGAGCTAGATGTCCTTTTGAATTAGTTATGGTGTGAAGTTTGAAGATAAGCGTGCTTATTTACCTGGTACATGTTTTGGTGGAGGTTTAAAACAATGATATCATTTTGTTTGAACTAGAGAGAAACTGTATGGGATTCTTTATTTACAGATATTTGTTAGATATGATTCTTTATTTACAGATATTTGTTAGATATTTGTCTATCGGAAAGTTGCTAATTTTCCTATGCTTGAATTATCGACTAATTTCTTTCAATAGAATCTAGTTATAGGGAATTGTGTTTCCTTTCGTATTGAACGTAGCTGAGTTTATGGAAATAGATAATTCTGAAAATATCAGATTAGAAGGATTCTGTGTATATAAATTTGTTGTATTAGAGTTGTCCTTGCTATCATGCATTCTATGAAATATTAACTGAGTTATTGAAACAATTAAATAAGTGGTTTTCCATAACTTAGAAGGTTAAATACTTATCTATTGCTTTAAGCCATTTGCAGCTAAATTGGACTACAAATCCATTTGAGGCAGCCATTTTTTGTATGCGAGGTTTGTCAAACATCATATTTTGTATACCTTATATTCGACTTGCATGAGCTGTTAGTTCAATGCTCTATTTGAATATTAGTTCTTTATGCTTCTTGATGCCTTCATTAATTTAAGTTCCACCAAGGTTTGTGGACACGGGATGAGATATAGGTATGGTGCAAAGGACTGCATCATTTAAAACCGCATACATTTGTACATATATAGTCAAAATTACATTCATAAGTTAGTTAGTAGATAATGATTCAATCAAATTGAAATAGGTGACACATTGATTTTCTCATCAGAGGTTACTGGAATTCAATTACGCCAAAGAAGGTAGACATACCAGCACCTAAATTCATAGGTATGGTGTAGAGGACTGCATCATTTAAAACTGCATACATTTGTACATATATAGTGAAAATTACATTCATAAGTGAGTTAGTAGATAATGATTCAATAAAATTGAAATAGGTGAAACATTGATTTTCTCATCAATGGTTACTAGAATTCAATTATGCCAAAGAAGGTAGACATACCAACACTTGAACTTCCCTTTGAGGGTACTTCCATGAAGAGGGTTCGATTCAAACTGGTGCATTTGTCCTATTCTGACAAGTGTTTAAAAATGTCTTATCAATGTTTATAGCATGAATCTGACATACTTTCTGATCATTGCTTATTCAGTGAAGCTAAGGTATATCTTGTTTAATAGTGTTTTTCAAACATTGGACTGCATTGTTTTGACATATTGCTAATCTTTCACTTGTCACAAGACTACATTTTGAAATGCCTAGACTGTTCCTTCAATAAAAAAATATGACTTGTAAAAATTCCAGTTATTCATAACTTTGTATTTACATGTAGAATCCGGCTTGGTGTGTTCAATGTTAATATCCCACTCCTTACATTTTATTCTCATATCAATCCATAAGGAATTCTATTTAAGGGTGCTAGCTCAATAGTAGAGCACCTGCCTTATAGGCAGGAGGTTGGTGGTTCGATTCCACCATGCCTGATTTATTTCTGAAACCACTAAAAAGAGATAAATGACTAAAAAATGACCAATATTTGCATATAAACGACCACCATTACAACATGAGAGATAAGTGACCAAAAAAATGACCAAAATATGCATATAAATGACCACTTTTGAATTTGCGATCGCTAGTAGCAAATTAGCGGTCATTTATCACGTGACCATTAATGACCAAATATATTACCAAATTAATGACCAAATATATGACCACAAGATAAGCTATAAATGACCAAGCTAAATATGGCCACATTTTTGGTCCCGTGATATATGGCCACTAATTTGCTACCAGTGGTCACCAACTCAAAAGTGGTCATTTATATGCGGATTTTGGTCATTTTTTGGGTCACTTATCTCTCATTTTGTACTAGTGTTATAGAGTATACAGGACTACGACTAGGGTATATCCCGAAAGACGTTATTATTTTTTTATAATCTCATAGTTAAAATAAAACTGTTCGAGCATATTGATAGCTCACGGCTTTTCCTAGTTTAATATAAAGAAATTCTTTTAGTAAAACAAAACCCTTATGATCAATGTCTCGGACAAATGATTTTAAAAAGAAATAGAAACAACTTCATGATAACAACACAAAGCTAGTGGACATTGGATTTCTTTCATCTTTTAATTTATAGAGTATACTTTACCTAGATTAGGGAATAGCCTAGAAAAATGATAACAATTTACTATATAATCTCTTTTAAAATACAAACCCTAAAATTAACCCAATGTTGAAAGCATTTAGACAAACAGAGTTTTAAAGATATAATTGAATACATATAAACCGAGTTAAATCACCATCATCAACATGACCGTAATGCTTGAAGAAACTAATTAAATTACTGAGTAATCGAAAAGGTATTTGCAAGTAGGGCTTTGCCCAAATATTAATAAACATTGTACTCATATAAACAATCAAAAGCATTGATATACAAAAAAAAGAAGCGTAGTTAGGGCCTTTCCCAAATAAACAAGTACTTATACATTACAAACAGAACTTTATTATAGAAAATGTCAAAAGTATAAACAGTGTCAAAATATTAACACACTCGTGTTTTAGAATTAGAAATAGAAACTCATATCTTTTAGCCTAAGCTTTTACATTACAGCTTCATTGTACACGGATGGCCATTATTGATCCCAAATAAAATGAGTAGACCAAAATTTAGCAACAAGCAACTAAATTAAACTAACAACCACGACAACAATTTGAATCATAATCGGTAACTCTCCATCTTTTTCCTTTGGGAAAAAACTAAAAAACGTAACGAGACAACTCAAAGAGGTTATTCCAGGAAGGCCCGAGGCTTACCAAGGTAGCTTCCAACCCTATAGCTCTATCCACCTTCAAAATGCTTTTTGCTTAACCAAGAAATCCAAATTAGAGCACGTTTTTCCCCGTCAATACATTGCAAAAACCTTGTCATTAAAATTGGATTACAAATAAAATATTTTGAAATAAGAATTAAAGGCTTGAGAGCAGATAGAAATTTACCTCTACGTAGAAGCTCTTCTCATGGACACGAGCAAACCAGCAAGGCTACCTCTATGTGAAAGACTTTCCACCAACCATTGTAATATCAACAAACTGGACCCTGTATCAATTTTTCCACAACCATGGCGGTCGAGAGCTCTCTGAGCTAGGCTCTCCAAAAAAGAGGAACATAAGTTTTCCATTACAACCTTTCGTAGTTAGGCTTTAGGGTTTGTCAATGTGGATTCCAAAGTCCAATGTTTGATGTGACTTCTTGAATGTTACAGCTGCCAACCACTGCATTTCGAATTTTTGCCTCCTTTCCATAGTTGCATACTTATCACTCGAACTCCATTTTTAATGCATTAATATCCTAAGTTAGATAACCCACTTTCCTATAGTAGGAGGGATGGCAAACATTTAGATTTTTGTTGGATAAAAACTTTTAGCTAGGGAATCCTTCTATCCCTTATAATTATTTTTTTAATAGGCTTCAAACAAAATTTTATTAATTGGAAAGCCTTACGTGGAAAATGGAAAGCATTTCATTATGCATTAGCTTTTAAAAAGCTAAGTAAGCTTGAGGTATCACAAGAATACTCCCTTAACGTAAAAAGAACAAATTAAGCATTACGACAATAATAACTACAAAAGATAGACAAATCTTTAAGACGCATGATTTTTACATATGACAACTAAATGTGGACGTAAACATAGTAAACAATAATAACTACAAAAGATAGACAAATCTTTAAGACGCATGATTTTTACATATGACAACTAAATGTGGACGTAAACATAGTAAAAAATTTACTGTCATACTTCCATGCTAAAAGTATGTAAAAATTAATAAATGTTGATTTTGTAACTTGAAGTTAAACAAGTTAGAATTACATGTCTTGGAATACAAGTACACACTCAAGCAGATATTAAGATAAGAAGTAAAACTTAGGCATATTTTTAGAGTGTTGAGGTAATTATTCCTTATACGAATTTTTTTAATTTTTATGGATTTTTGAGTTGTTACATGTGGTATCACAATGTGCTTACAAACACTAGGCCTGAAATTTGGCTCAACTCATGCATTCCAAATAAAACAAAAAACCAAAATTGTTGACTTTGTTTTAAATTTGTTTAGGTACAGAAAATTCAATATATATTTTGTAGGTAATGGAAGGAGTAGAGGCATCTGTCGAGGATGGATCACATCAGAATAATCACGAACAAGAAAATGTTAATGAAGATAATTTATACATAAAATTAAATGATCACTCATCCGAACTACTTCGAACTTTTAAAGGTTTAAAAGATGAACTGCAAAAAGTAAAGGAAGATAATGAAAGAATCCTAAGAGCATAGGGAGATTTAAACCAAGTTTTGCTAGATAAATTACATAATGAAGGAAAGGATAAAAGAAGAGAAATTGAAACTGAATCTAGAATTGTATCTTACAAACGTAAGGATAAAAAGTTAAAGTTTTATGATAATGAAAGTAATTCCTCCACTGAAATTAATGTTAAAACACACTGAAAGAAATATAAGTATTCGAGTGAAAGCAGTGACAATGACTATAGCCCTAAAAAGAGGAAATATAAACCTTGCGAAGAAATTTCATGAGTGTTTAAAAAGATAAAACCACCAATGTTTAATGGTGAGGTATAGAAAGGAGAGGAAGCCGAAGCATGGTTGTCAGGGATGAAAAAGTATTTTCAAATATCTAACTACTCAGACATGATGAAAGCTAAGATGGCTATATATAATTTAACTGGAAAGGCTTATATATGGTGGCATGATATAAAAAGGGTAAAAATCCTTAAAGAAAAGTATGTAACTTGGAGAACTTTTAAGAGATACTTTAAAAGAAAATTTATGTGTGAACAGTATTACGAAGAAAATACTAAGGAATTTTAAGATCTTAAGCTAGCTTCAATGTCCATGAAGGAGCTAAGTAGTAGATTTTTAAGTTTATTACGATATGTACCTTATATCGTCATTGAAAAGCTTAAGATACAGAGGTTCTTAAGTTGATTACCTCTTACCTTCAAGGACAGAATTGAATATGATAACCCTAAGCCCCTTTAGGAAGCTATGAGGAAGGCAAATTTATGTTTCGAACAAAGAACAAATAGAAGAGAAGGTGTACCTAACTGGAAAGCAAAAAGACCAAATAATTTTGAACAAAGGAGAAAAAGTTTTAAGTATAGCAGAAATTTTGGAAATAATTCCCGGAATTATCCTAAGAATAATTATCAAGGAACAAATTTTAAGGGTAATACTCAGCAGAAATTTTCAGCAGTAAAGAACAAGGACACAACTAAGGCTAAAAACGTGAAGCTGGGAAACAATTCCGTGACAACGGAGTGAAAAAAAGAAGGTCGCAGATGAATAGGGAAAAAGATTCAACCTCAAACTCTCGGCCAAGAGTTTAAAAAACTCTAGGTCTAGAGTTTTGAGAGTTCAAACTCTAGGCCGAGAGTTTAAAAAAAATCCAGGCCGAGAGTTTGAATGAATCACCATGCTGTATTTTCAAAAAAACTCTCAGACGAGAGTTTGAACTAAACTCTTGGTGGATAGTTTGGAAGGTATTTTTCAGCCCATAGTTTATGGTCAACAAAACCTCAGAAAATATCTAACATCGTTCTGGAACCTGCAACTTCAGCAAGCGCAAACCCTTGCAAATTTTAAGTAATATTTGTGGGACTTTGTAGAAATGGATTCATCTCCGAATCTAGTTTCCAATGATATAATAATTGTTTTATTTCAATTTGAATTTCTATTTATTAATAATTTTGTTCTAAACCTTATCCCTTAAGAATTTTGTTACTCTAAAAATCATCCGAAATGAAAATTCAATATCATAACAAAGACAACACCAAAAAAATTGAAATTTAATAGAGATCATAATTGGCTCGTCCTCTTCGAAATGGTACTTTTAGTTTTTCCAATAAGAGACACATTTGAAAGAAAATGCAAAGACAAAAACATGTGTCGATAATGCACCATTTTCTGAACATATGTTGTTTCAATAAATAACAAAAAATAGTTCCCAAGTCTTAAAAAACTCAAAATATAGTCCATGAACAAGTTTAGTGTGTGTATATTATGAGCCTACAATTTTTTTCCCTAAAATGAATAACCATCTATAAAAAAAGAACGTCAACAAAGGTTACTCTTTAATCATACCTAGAATGTTCAAGTATATGTCACTGGTTGACAACAAATTTGTCCCACGATATGTCCATAAAAAATTTAAAAATACAAGTAGAAATCTAATTCGGTTCTCTAAAACCTTTGTGTTTACTTCAAGTTGAAATTCCTAAGGGAGATATGGTTTTGAAGAGGTTGAAGTTGAAAAACATAAAATTTACCAATTTTGTTTGTAAAAAACAAGCCAAAATTGTTTCCCAACTTCATGTTTTCACCCCTAATACAAATGTTAAAAATATTGCACAAAGAGAACCTGTAAAATGCTGGGAATGTCAAGGACCTCATTATACAACAAATTGTCCCAACATAAAAAGAAATTTCAACAATGTGCATACAATACAGGAAGAAGCAATTGTTGGTGACATAGTGAACGAGATACCCAGAATTAATGCAGCATTGGAGAATCGACAAGCTAATCACCAGACATATATGGTTGAAATAGAAGGTATGATTAAGAACAAACTAATTTCTATTATGATCGATCTAGGTGCTAGTTTAAGCTATATGTCACCTAATATAGCAGAAAGTTGTGATTTACAGTTGAATAAGTTTGAAAAGTCTTGGCTGGTACAGTTAGCTAGAGGAACTAAAAGAAAGGTAGTTAGCTATGTTAAAGAATGTGAAATGTTTATGAGTCAATTCAAAACTCAATTAAAATTGAATGTGTTACCTCTAGGATCTTATGATGTTTTAATAGGTATGGATTGGCTAGAAAAGAACAGAGTAGTTTGAAACTGCTTTGAGAAAACATTTACATGCTTAAATGAAAAAGGAGAAACTGCCGTAGTGAAAGGAATCCCTTGGAAAGTTTCTATGAGACTTATTTCTGCATTAGAAATGAAAAAGGCTATATGTAAAGGTTGGAAAGTTTTTGTTGTACATGTAATAAATGATGAGCACTTGAATAAAGAAGATAAATTAAGATTTGAAGACATACCAATCTTAAAAGAATTTTCAGATGTATTCCTGGAAGAGATTCTTAGATTATCTCCAAAAAGAGAATTGGATTTTACTATTGAACTAGTAATTGGAGCTATACCAAATTCAAAGGCACCTTACCGGATGAATATCCTAGAACTTAATGAATTAAAACTATTGTTAAAGGAGTTAATAGATAAAAATTACATAAGACCAAGTGTATCTCCTTCGGGAGCTCCTTTCATTTTTGTTAAAAAGAAAGACACTACCTTACGACTATGTATAGATTATCGTCAATTAAACAAGATGACAATTAAAAACAAATATCCATTGCCCCGCATAGATGATCTATTTGATCAAGTATGCAGAGCAGCAATATTCTCAAAGATAGACTTGATATCCGGTTATGGTGAAGTCCAAATTAAAGATGAAGACATATTTAAAACTACATTTATAACCCGTTACGGACATTATGAGTTTGTAGTTATGCCCTTTGGGCTGACGAATGCTCCAACAGTTTTTATGTGTTTAATGAATAGTGTTTTAACTAAATATTTGGATAAATTTGTAATTGTTTTCATTGATGACATACTGATTTATTAAAAAAAAGGGAAGAACATGATGAACATTTGCATATAATTTTACAAGTACTAAGAGAATAGAAATTATATGGTAAATTTAGCAATTGCGAATTTTTAAAGGTAAGATACAGTATTTAGGTCATGTGATATCCAAAGAAGGGATATCAATTGACCCAGATAAAGTAAGAGCAATAAATGAATGGCCTGTCCCTAAATATGTAACGTATGTATGATCATTCATGGGAATTATAGGTTATTCTGGAAAATTCATAGAAGAATTTTCGAGAATTGCGAATCCTATAACATCCTTACAGAAAAAGGGAAAGAAATTTGTATGAGATTTAAAATGTGAAGACAGATTTTAAAAGTTAAAAGAATTATGAAATACTGCACCAATCTTAAAAATAACAGATCCAAACAAAGATTTTGTTGTATGCACTGATGCATGCAATGAAGTCTTCGGTGGAGTTTTAACTCAAGAAGGTCATGTAATAGCGTATGAATCAAGAAAGTTAAAATTACATGAAAAGAATTACGCTACCTATGATTTAGAGTTGACTGCTATAATTCATGCCTTGAAAACATGGTGCCATTATCTCATTAAAAGAAAATTTTTATTAATTACCGATAACTTAAGTTTGAAATATTTCTTTGATCAATAAAATCTAAACGCCATGCAAGCAAGATAGTTAGCTTTCCTTAGTGAATATGATTTCGAGATCAAACATATAAAAGAAAAGAAAACAAGGTGGTTGATTCCTTAAGAAGAAATGCATAACTAAATTTTGTAGCCGCTATTAGCAGCTACAAAACATATTTGGAAGATAACTTTGAAGATGGAGTAAAAATGGATAAAAATTATTAGAATTTAAGAGAAAAAGTTGCAGAAAATGAATCTAAAAATATATAAACAGATTTCAGTTTGAATGAAAAGGGTCTATTGTTGTATAAAAACAGATTATATGTGCCTAACGTATCAGAAATTAAACTGTTGATTTTAAATGAAGTGCATAAGGGTAATTCTTTAGGACATCCTGGTTATGAAAAGATGATAACAATGATTGGAAAATATTAGTTTTGGCCAAATATGAAGAATGAAGTTGATGAATACATAGATAGGTGTATTGAATGCCAACATGTTAAGGCTGAGCATCAACACCCATCACGTCTATTACAGCCATTACTAATACTAGATTCGAAATGAGAAATTATTAGCATTGATTTTATAACAGGACTACCTAAAAATCAAAATAAAAATGATTCTGTGATGGTAGTAGTCAATAAACTTAGCAAGATAGCTCAGTTTATACCTATTAAATCTACTTATAAGACTGTTAATATTGTTGATGTGTTTATGAAACAAGTTTTTCGTTTGCGTGGAATTCTTAGAGTAATAATTTCATATAGAGATTCTAAGTTTACTCGTAATTTCTAGAAATCATTGTTTAAAGGTTTGGATACTAAATTAAATTTCAGTACAGCTTATCATCCGCAAACAGATGGACAAACTGAAAGAGTAAATCAAGTTTTAGAGGATATGCTCAGAATGTATGTTAGGGATCAACCAAACAAATGGGAAGAATATTTGCACTTAGTTGAGTTTGCTTACAACAATCATTATCAAGATTCAACTAAACGTAGTCCTTTTTAAATATTGTATGGTCAAAAGTGTAATACTCTCATTTCATGGAGTAATCCAGTTGATAGATTGATGTTAGGACCCGATTTGTTAAAAGAAATGGAATTAACAGTGAAGCAGGTACAAAGCAATCTGAAAATTACATAAGACACACAAAAGAGTCATGCAGACCTCAAAAGAACTCAGAAAGAATTTCAAGCAAGTGACCATGTTTTTGTCAAGGTTAAACTCAGAAAAATCTCCTTTAAGTTGGGGAGTTGTACTAAATTAGCACCGAGGTATTATGGACCATTTGAAATATTGTCAAGAGTTGGACCAATGGCTTATGAGTTAACTTTACCACGTAATCTCAAAATACATAATATATTTCATATTTCTATATTGAAAAAGTATGTACATGATGCTACTCATGTAATCGATTGGAATGTTATCCAGGTAGAACCAGAAGGATATTTTCAGGTGGAACCGGATTATATCCTCGGCAAGAGAGAAATTTTTCTCCAGAATCACACCATTGGATAGGTAAAGGTACAATCGAAGCACCTTAGTCCAGATGAAGCAACCTAAGAATTGGAGAGTCATATGCGGGTAGCATATCTAGTTTTGTTTCAGGATTACTCAAATGATATTTAAGCAACATTGAGGATGATGTTGAACTTAAGAGGGGATGTTTGTAACCGACCTAGAACTAAAGACATTTTATGTTTTAGAAAAACATTAATTTAAAAGTTATTGGAAAGTTTTTTGTTGTTGACCAAGGATGGTCAAAGATGACTGTAATTGAATATTTTATTATTTAATAAATAAAATATATGGTGCATTAAAGACAACCAAGATTCAAATAAATGTGGAAAATCATTTTTGATCAATCATCAACTTCACAAGTCCATCATTGATAACCTCAAATGAAAAGCTAGATATGTTATATTAAGATCCTAAAATTAAAAGGTGTAGTCTAAATACTCTACGTTTTCAACGTTTTACTAGTTTTGTTTGTATTCACATTGTAAATATTTAAGAAAATTTAGAATCAAATATATTAGCTATGAAAATTGCATAATTTGGGTGTAATGGGGGTATTTGAGGGTGCTAAATCTATTTATAGATTCAAAAATAGACCAAAACTACTATTCAAAAACTTAGAATAAATAAACTACTCCAAATTCAAATACACATGAAAAATCATTTTTTCCATATAATATGTTCATTAACTTCACCATTTGCATAAAATATATGATGCATTAAAGACACCCAAAATTCAAATATACGTGAAAAATGATTTTTTCTATATCTATGTTCATCAACTTCACCAAGCCCACACAGGAACTTCAAATGAAAGGTAGGATATGTTATACTAAGAATCATTGTAAAGTTCTGTCACCATGCCTCCATCCAATCCCATTTTATTTCAAAAGTATCTTTATAATCAGCAAAATGCTTACCCATTCTTGGCCTAACATGTAAGTGGGAATTTCAAAATTGTAAAATTGGCTTTAATGAAAGGATTTGAATTTTGGATGTTTGTTGTCCAATGCATATTGGATGTATCGATTTTGAAGATTGACCCTCCTAACCAATCACTAATGTCCATTTAGACAAGGGAACAATTATGTGTCGATGTTAAGGTAATTACAGATTTACAGCTATAGATGGTTTACTTTGTGGTTTATATGTTTTTTAATATCTTTTTAATTATGACGATAAAATTAATATAAATAATATATCTTTCTCATCTTCATGTAATTTAGAAAAACATATTTACTATTCTAAAATATAAACTAGGTAATTATTCATAAATTCTAAAATAAATAAAAAAAATCAATTCAAAATCTAAATTAAATTACTAATTATTCATAAATTATAGAATAAGAAAAATCAATTCAAAATCTAAATGAAGTTATAATTAAGTATATTTATTTTTATAAAAGACACATACACTGCTAATAAAAATAAAGCTAGCACAGCCACAAGTAAAGTGGTGGGTGAACACTGATAGGTATCGCCAACTACTTAGTTTTGTGGACATAATTGGTTGTTAAAAAAATGTTAAACATTAAAATAATTCATATAAATATTAAACTAACACAAAAATTAAACTAATTAATATAAATATTAAAGTAACATAAACATTAAACTAATTAATATAAACATAAAAATAAATACTATTTAATAAACATACCTCTTATCTTAATAACAGCTTAACTGAAGCTTATTTAAAATTTAATCAACATGCATTTTAGAATAACAAGATACCACAACCATGAAATGAATCCCCACTATAAACTTGTTACACTCAAGTTAATTTTGTTGATCCACTCAAAGAAATCCAAAATCTCAGATAATATCTAAATACAGATAATATCTAAACACCTGTCACTATAATGAAACAAGACAGATTTCAAATTTAACGCAAATCATTTCAAAACCCCATTTTTATAATTGCCATTTTGATACAATAGAGTACATCCATGGTGGACAACAGATGCCTAGCCTGGAAAATTGACTATCCAAAATCCATTGCATGTTGGGGCAAGTGCAGTTAACAATGTAATGAATCATTAAAATTTGTATGGTCTTTAATAAAATAAGACAAGTGTACTAGTTCAGGATTTATTTTATCATTTTGTTTGGAAATGTAAAATAAAAAATCATAAAAAATATCTAGCTTTAAAAAGATGGTGGGCTTTTTGGTTGATATTTTATCAAGTTTTGTGCAAAATAGAGGAATCATTTGCAGATTATTGAGGCCAGGCATTTTGGTTAAGATTTTATCAAGTTTTGTGCAGAACAGAGTGTTAAGATTTCATCAAGTTTTGTTTTGTGTAGAACAGAAGAATCATTTGCAAATTATTGAGGCCAGGCATTTTGGTTAAGATTTTATCAAGTTTTCTGCATAACAGAGGAATCATTTGTCGATTATTGAAAGCGAAACCCAATTTTTACTGAGATCACAGTCGAGAAGAATCTTGCTATATGTTTTTTGCATGAAAAAGATAGTTAATATTTGTTGATAATATGCTTTGCTTAAGTAAGTTTATTTCCTCATTTTCTGAGGGCTTTCAAAGAAGATTAGATATAGTGTGTGGAGATTTTGAAACCCACTTCATATGTGGCAATGCACTCATAAAGAATGTATTTTTATAGTAGTAAAAAAAAAACTCTATTGCATGGTAGCTGACTTGGGTTTTATCAGTGTTCCTTGACCCTATCTGTATTAACTAACCACAAATTAAATTGTAAGCAGTAAATATAAACACAGGGTTCTGGTTGTTGGTATGAGGCAATAAACTAATCAAAGAGCTGCAAATTATATAATTAAAAGAAAAAATTGATTAATGACTAATAACTTAAGTTTGAAATATTTCTTTGATCAACAAAATCTAAACCTCATGCAAGCAAGATAGTTAAATTTCCTTAGCGAATGTGATTTCGAGATCAAACATATAGAAGGAAAAGAAAACAAGGTAGTTGCTTCCTTAAGCAGAAATGCATGACTAAATTTTGTAGCCACTATTAGCAGCTAGAAAACAGATTTGGAAGATAACTTTGAAGATGGAGTAAAAATGGATAAAAATTATTAGAATTTAAGAGATAAAGTTGCAAAAAATGAATCTAAAATATATAAACAGATTTTAGTTTGAATGAAAAGGGTCTATTGTTGTATAAAAACAAATTATATGTACCTAACATATCAGAAATTAAACTGTTGATTTTAAATGAAGTGCATAATTGTCCTTCTTTAGGACATCCTCGTTACCAAAAGATGATAACAATGCTTAGAAAATATTAGTTTTGGCCAAATATGAAGAATGAAGTGGATGAATACATAGATAGGTGTATTGAATGCCAACATGTTAAGGATGAGCATCAACACCCATCAGGTCTATTACAGCCATTACTAATACTAGATTGGAAATGAGAAATTATTAGCATTGATTTTATAACAGGACTACCTAAAAATGATTCTGTGATGGTAGTAGTCGATAAACTTAGCAAGACAACTCACTTTATACCTGTTAAATCTACTTATAAGACTGTTAATATTGTTGATGTGTTTATGAAACAAGTTTTTCGTTTGCTTGGAATTCCTAAGGTAATAATTTCTGATAGAGATTCTAAGTTTACTCGTAATTTCTGGAAATCATAATTTAAAGGTTTGGATACTAAATTAAATTTCAGTACAGCTTATCATCCGCAAATAGATGGACAAACTGAAAGAGAAAATCAAGTTTTAGAGGATATGCTCGGAATGTATGTTAGGGATCAACCAAACAAATGGGAAGAATATTTGCACTTAGTTGAGTTTGCTTACAACAATCATTATCAAGATTCAACTAAACATAGTCCTTTTTAAATATTGTATGGTTGAAAGTGTAATACTCTCATTTCATGGGGTAATCCAGTTGATAGATTGATGTTAGGACCTGATTTGTTAAAAGAAATGGAACTAACAATGAAGCGGGTACAAAGCAATCTGAAAATTGTACAAGACACACAAAAGAGTCATGTAGACCTTAAAAGAACTCAGAAAGAATTCCAAGTAGGTGACCATGTTTTTGTCAAGGTTAAACCTAGTAAAATCTCCTTTAAGTTGGGGAGTTGTGCTAAATTAGCACCCAGGTATTGTGGACCATTTGAAACATTGTCAAGAGTTGGACCAGTGGCTTATGAGTTATCTTTACCACCTAATCTCAAAATACATAATATATTTCATATTTCTATATTGAAAAAGTATTTACATGATGCTACTCATGAAATCGATTAGAATGTTATCAAGGTAAAAC
Organism: Larix kaempferi; assembly: GCA_027924585.1. Taxonomy (NCBI): domain Eukaryota; kingdom Viridiplantae; phylum Streptophyta; class Pinopsida; order Pinales; family Pinaceae; genus Larix; species Larix kaempferi. Next base: position 740,232 of record BSBM01000256.1, read on the forward strand.
GAGAAGGAGATTTTCATGTGGAACTGGATCGTATCCTCTACAAGAGAGAAATTTGTCTCTGAAATCGCACCATTGGATAGGTAAAGGTACAATTGATGCACCTTAGTCCAGATGAAGCAACCTAAGAATTGGAGAGTCATATGCGGGTAGCATATCCAATTTTGTTCTAGGAAGACTAAGATGATATTGAAGAAACATCGAGGACGATCTTGAACTTAAGAGGGTATGTTTGTAACTGACCTAGAACTAAAGACATTTTATGTTTTAGAAAAACATTAATTTAAAAGTTATTGGAAAGTTTTATGTTGTTGAGCAAGGATGGTCAAAGATGACTGTAATTGAATATTTTATTATTTAATAAATAAAATATATGGTGCATTAAAGACAACCAAGATTCAAATAAATGTGGAAAATCATTTTTGATCAATCATCAACTTCAAAAGTCCATCATTGATAACCTCAAATGAAAGCTTAGATATGTTATATTAAGATACTAAAATTCAAAGGTGTAGTCTAAATACTCTACGTTTTCAACGTTTTACTAGTTTTGTTCATATTCCCATTGTAAATATTTAAAAAATCTTACAATCAAATATATTAGCTATGAAAATTGCATAATTTGGGTGTAATGGGGGTATTTGAGGGTGCTAAATCTATTTATAGATTAAAAGATAGATCAAAACCATTAATCTAAAACTTAGAATAAATAAACTACTCCAAATTCAAATACACCTGAAAAATCATTTTTTCCATATAATATGTTCATTATATGTTCATTAACTTCACCATTTACATAAAATATATGATGCATTAAAGACACCGAAAATTCAAATATACGTGAAAAATGATTTTTTCTATATCTATGTTCATCAACTTCACCAAGTCCACACCGGAACTTCAAATGAAAGGTAGGATATGTTATACTAAGAATCATTGTAAAGTTCTATCACCATGCCTCCCTCCAATCTTGTTTTACTTCAAAAGTATCTTTATAATCAGCAAAACGCTTACCCATTCTTGGCCTAACATGTAAGTGGGAATTTCAAAATTGTAACATTGGCTTTTAGGAAAGGATTTGGATTTTGGATTTCTATTGTCCAATGCATATTGGATGTATCAATTTTGAAGATTGACCATCCTAACCAATCACTAATGTCCATTTAGACAAGGGAACAATTATGTGTCGATGTTAAGGTGATTATAGATTTATAGTTATAGATGGTTTACTTTGTAGTTTATATGTTTTTTAATATCTTTTCAATTATGATGATAAAATTAATATAAATAATATATTCGTCTCATCTTCATGTAATCTAGAAAAACATATTTACTATTCTAAAATATAAACTATATAATTATTCATAAATTCTAAAATAAAAAAATTCAATTCAAAATCTAAATTAAATTATTAATTATTTATAAATTATAGAATAAGAAAAATCAATTCAAAATCTAAATGAAGTCATAATTAACTATATTTATTTTTATAAAAGGCACATACATTGGTAATAAAAATAAAGCTAGCACAACCACAAGTAAAGTGGTGGGTGAACACCAATAGGTATAGCCAATTACTTAGTTTTGTGGAGATAGTTGGTTGTTAAACAAATGTTAAACATTAAAATAATTCATATAAATATTAAACTAACACAAACATTAAACTAATGAATATAAATATTAAAGTAACATAAGCTTTAAACCAATTAATATAAACATAAAAATAAATACTATTTAATAAACATACCCCTTATCTTAATCATAGCTTAACTCAAGCTTATTTAAATTTTAATCAAGATGCATTTCAGAAGAAAGAGATACCACAACCATGAAATGAATTCCCACTCTACACTTGTTACACTCAAGTTAATTTTGTTGATCCACTCAAAAAAATCCAAAATCTGAGATAATATCTAAACACAGATAATATCTAAACACCTATCAATATAATGAAACAAAACAGATTTCAGATTTAATACAAATTATTTGGAAACTCCATTTTTATAATTGTCATTCTGATACAATAGAGTACATCCATGGTGGAGAACAGCGCCTAGCCTAGAAAATTGACTATCCAGACTCCATTGCCTGTTGGGGCAAGTGCAGTTAACTATGTAATGAATCATTAAAATTGGTTTGGTGTTTAAGAAAATAAGACAAGTGTACTGGTTCAGGATTTATTTTATGATTTTTTTTCTAAATGTAAAATAAAAAATCATAGCTTTAAAAAGATGCTGGGCTTTTTGGTTAAGATTTTATCAAGTTTTGTGCAAAACAGAGGAATCATTTGCAGATTATTGAGGCCAGGCATTTTGGTTAAGATTTTATCAAGTTTTGTGCAGAACAAGGGTTAAGATTTTATCAAGTTTTGTTTTGTGCAGAACCGAAGAATCATTTGCAGATTATTGAGGCCAGGCATTTTGGTGAAGATTTTATCAAGTTTTGTGCATAACAAAGGAATCATTTGTCGATTATTGAAAGTGAAACCCAATTTTTACTGCGATCACAATCCAGAAGAATCTTGCTATATGTTTTTGCATGAAAAAGATAGTTGATATTTGTTGATAATATGCTTTGCTTAAGTAAGTTTATTTCCTCATTTTCTGAGGGCTTTCAAAGAAGATTAGATACAGTGTGTGGAGCTTTTGAAACCCACTTCATATGTGGCAATGCACTCATAAAGAATGTAATTTTTCAGTGGTAAAAAAATAAAACTCTATTGCATGGTAGGTGACTTGGGTCTTATCAGTGTTCCTTGACCCTATCTGTATTAACCACACAGTAAATAGCTGTAAGCAGTAAATATAAACATAGGGTTCTGGTTGTTGGTATCAGGCAATAAACTAATCAAAAGAGCGGCAAATTAAAACGCAATACATTGAACTGATCAAGTTCTTTTAAGAGTTAATGTCTTAATTTTTTCTTAAAAGATCTTGATCAGTTCAATGTATTGCGTTTTAGTTTGCAGCTCTTTTCATTAGTTCCAGAAACGAGAGGCATGTATATTGCCTGATACCAATAACCATAACCCTGTGTTTATATTTATTGCTTACAGCTATTTAATTTGTGGTTAGCTAATACAGATAAGGTCAAGGAATACTGGTAGGACACAAAGTCAGATAACATGTAATAGAGTTTTATGTTTTTTTCCACTGTAAGCCTAGCCTCTGCAATTCCCCCGAGTTGCAGAAGGATTCTGAGTAGTTGGTCACGTCTTTTACCCGATGTAGAAGGAGTGGGAATGGCAGACTAAATGGTCAGGGAATTCCTGGATGATTTGGTCGGCCCAGAGGGGTTTTTGAAGTATTTGAAAGGTACCGTCCGAGTTAACCAGCTGGATGGTTTTTTCTTTCTCCTTCATGCCCCCGCCATGCAGGACGCATAGTTGCCCATATTTTTTTCTCTCTCGCTTATTCTCGGTAAGCAAAGCAAGGCCTGGAGATAGAGAGATCGACGTCAGAGATCCAGGGGCTTATTCTCAGCAATCAGAAGAATCAATGTCAAAATTCGGGTATTATTTGGAGTGAATTTGGAGATAGAGAAAACGACCTCAAACAACTATTATTTGGAGTGACTTAACGAGAGGACAAGTTTAATAGCGAGTTGTTTTATTGTTATCCATTCATTTTTCAAAACTTCAGAATCAAGATTTCTAATTATTAACGTGGAACTATATGATAGCACAAAATCCCTATAAATTTAGGAAAAATCTCCGCTTTCCACGTAAGAAATTTGAATTGGTCCCATTATTCTGGTTTAAATCACAACACGTGGCTCAATTTAAATCACAACACGTCGCTCAATAAAGAAAATTATAGGTGGGAATATGGTTATTATTTTGACTTTGCCTTCGTTTAATGTTTGACTGTAAAAATACCCGTTTCCCAAAGTTGGGCTCGTGGCTTTGCACTGGTCTGCTGGATTTTCAATTTCAGTTTTAGTTTGAATGAAAGAGTGATCTGCTTATTATGAGAGGTACTCACGTCATGAACGAGAATTATAAGAACAAGGTTGAGCGGTGGATCATTGGAAGTGAACCTTATCTTGACACAATCCTGAGTACCTCTGTGCCACTCTGATCTCAAAGGATTTGACCACTACTATTCACCAAACAACTTATAATGACTGTAAACTTCTCCAACCATATTTATATAAAAGTGTCAAATATCAAATGACAAAATTGGCACACAGCCCATTTTTGTCCGCTTAACCCTAAACGAAGCGTCAAACTTAGTTTAGGAGGTTCCAGAAAACGATATCATTCCTTTAAAAGGAGTACCTCAATTCTGTCATGAATGATCAATCGTCACGTAAAACAGCAATATTCTTCCACGTCGGTAGCTTTTCTTCAATGAAACCAACATCTAATTCCTCGCTTCTGAAGAATTTCGTGAAGACAATATATAAAAATGTTCATTGCCATATGAATAAGCATCTATTTGGGAGACGAAAGACTTCGTGGCTGCATTCTAATAAAATCCACGTGGTCATTAAAAAATGCACGTGGCTGCATTTTAACAAAATCTACGTGGCTAGAAAAAAAGAAAGAGACGTTGAAGATTCCATTTTAACTTCATTATTCATTCAATCAACCTCACGTTTCCATCGTTTTTCATACGAAGAATGTGAAACGATTCTTTGTAGTCTATTACAAATGCCAAGTGTTTTCATCCTTTTTATTGTTTCTAACTTGTACTATCCATATAGTACAGGATACGGTAGAGTGAAGTTCCATCCACCATTTTACAATTTTCACATTCTCCCGATTTTCTATTCTCGTTTATGATTTCTATGTTATGTATAGAAAGAAGCTTCAACAACCCAAATAGTTTTATCATTTATTTTTGTCCAAAATTGAATATGCAAGAATCCATTCACTTGTTAAACACATTATATTACATTACACGAAAGATGTGAAGGCAACATATGTTGTGGCAGCTAATACAATGGGTTAAAATGACCTTCATATTCATCAAAATATATGGAGGATGAAGCACTAATTAGAGAGATCAACCTCCATTATCTTAGTTTATCTACTTCTACAAATTGAACTTGTATCATGGTTTTCAATTGTTAGTTTGATGTGTATTTATATTTTTTCATTTTTCTTCATTTTAACATTTTAACTAGATTTGTATATTTAATATTTTAAGAAGACATGTATAAAAATATGTTGCTATATATTGTGATATTAAATTTTTATTATTAGATTTGTATTGCCTTATTAGCCAATTAGGACTTGAATTGTAATTGTATGGTCAATTAGAATTATAACTCTTTGTCTCTTATATATATCCTATGTATATACCAAGGAGATCTAGTTTTAAGATCATCTCATCTTGTATTGTGTATTTGATGCATTGTAGAAGGAGGTTGTTGCCTGAAGAGATTTCTTATTCATTTCTTTATTTTGTTATCAAGGTGTTGGGTTACTCTTTCTTCTATTTGTATGGTATTTTGGAAACTCTGTACACGACATTTGGTATCACAGTCATTTTCATACTAACCTTTTTATAGGGTGGTTTCAGATCAAGAAATTTGTAGGAGAATTAGAAGAAACAGCAAGATACCTATGATACAAAGATCAAGTCTTGTTTCATTATAAGAAAAGAGTTATGGTCTATGGAAGTTATGCTATTTTATTAGTTTGAAAACTAGTATCAAACAAGTGTTTTAGGTAAATATGTTATATCTGAAGATTGAGGACTTCAAATTGAGTGTCAACTATTGTAACATATAGAAGACAAACCATATTTTTGTGGTAAAAATTTCATAAGTAGTGAAATAAATTCAAAAACATGCCAAGACATACAGTTTTGTAACAATTCTTGGGAACGCTAGAATAATTTTACTTTGGAACATTAGAATTGGGTCAAACATGTGACATTGCAGAGAAGACATACCAAGATACTACAAGCTGAAATTTTAGACACAGAGGGTCCAAAATGTTAGAGATAATCTAGGAGCAAGGTTGTCTACCAAGACAAGCTACAAACTAGGGTTTCTGACGGCATGTTAACTTTAAACTTGCATAACTTTTGATTGCAATATATGTTTTTGGTGACCAAATAAGGGAAAATTTTAAGAACCCCCCTAAATTTCTATGTATAATAATTGGGCTAATCCCCTAAATATTATTTTACTCCTATAGAGATGTGTCATTTCTCTATACGGAAGTGTCGTCATGTGTATTGACAAGTGTCGCAAGTGTGTGAACTTGCCGATGGGTTATTACACAACGATATGTGGGGTCGGCCCTTATTTTATGTAATATATGGTTGATGTACCTAGCTAGACAAGTCGGCCCCATAAGGTCACTGGGAAAACAGTACAAGTATAAATAGAGATCGGGTGATCTCTATTTGTATCATTCAGAAACTCATTCTTCCTTCACTCAGAAAGTGGCGCACTAGTGAGGAGGAGGATCATCTGCTACTAGGAGACTATCATTGTGTATTTTGGTTGTACTTTGGTAGAGCCATTGCTCTCTCTATCTATGAGGAAGTTGTGGGGTTTTTCACCTTAGGGTTTTCCCCACAGAAACTCGTTGTCTCTTGTCTCTCATGCTTTTGCTTCTTGTGATGATTGGAATGCTTGTTATGATTGATATGCATTGATATACTGTACATGTTATTCTCTTAGTAAAGATCCTAGAGTATTGTGAATTAATGCTCAAAATTTAACATAAAGGGTACATTTAACCAAGTGTGTCCCCTTGGGGCGCACCGATACTCTTCGTCAAGAAGAAAGACAGAATGATGTAGATGTGCATCGATTACTGCCAACTCAACAAGATGACCATTAAGAACCGCTATCCACTCCCTAGAATCAACGACTTGTTTGACCAAGTAGGAGGTGCAAAGATCTTCTCAAAGATCAACTTACGATCTGGATATCACCATGTGAGGATCCGTGATGAGGATATCAACAAGACCGCATTTCGAACCTGTTACGGCCACTACGAGTTCATAGTGATGCCGTTTGGGTTAACAATTGCACTGGCCAAGTTTATGTGCATGATGAACAGTATCTTTGGTAACTATCTCGACAAGTTTGTCTTAGTCTTTATCGACGACATTCTGATCTACTCCAAGAACGAAGTAGAACATGAGGAACACCTCCGTATGGTTTTATGTATATTACGAGAACACCAACTTTACGCCAAATATAGTAAGTGTGATTTCTACAAAACCCAGATTCAATACTTAGGACACATCATTTTCGAGAAGGGAATAGCAGTCAACCCCGAAAAGGTCAAGGCTATCGAGGAGTGGCCCACACCTACTTGTGTTTTTGACATAAGATCATTCTTAGGTCTGGTTGGTTACTATCGGAATTTCATTGAGAACTTCTCACGTATCGCATGCCCCATGACCTCATTACAGAAGAAGACAAACAAGTTTATTTGGACGGCTAAGTGTGAAGAAAGCTTTTAGAAGCTGAAGCAACTATTGATTAGTGCACCGATTCTGCGTATCGTGGATCCCAATGGGGATTTCGTCGTTTGCACGAATGCAAGCAAGGAAGGACTCCAGGAAGTCGTTATGCAAGATAATTTTTCCATATGCTACGAATCGAGGAAACTAAAAGAACATGAGCAGAACTACCCTACTCATGACCTCGAACTAGCCACCATCATCCATGCTCTGAAAATTTGGCGACATTGTCTCATGGGAAAGAAATTCTTATTGATGACTGATAACATGAGCTTAAAGTACCTTTTCGATCAACCCGACCTAAATGCCACGCAGGCTAGGTGGTTAGCCTTCCTTAGTGAGTACCATTTCGAACTAAAGCATATAAAAGGCAAGGAAAACAAAATTGCAGATGCCTTCAGCTGTCGAGCACATATGCTTTATGAGGTCACGGTAAGCCAAACGGACTCAGACTTACACCACATAATCCAAACTGCATGTAAGAGTGACCGTTATTATACAGAAATCCTCATAAAGATCCAAGAAGATAAACTCTTTCAACAACAGAAAGAGTATAAAATAGACGAGTCGGGACTACTATGGTGGAAAGAGAGACTTTACGTCCCCGAGAGTGGAGACATTAGATCGAACATCCTCATTGAATTTCACTAGAAACCCTATTCAGGGCACCCCAGATATCAAAAGATGATATCGACAGTAAAGAAACATTACGTTTGGCCCAAGTTAAAAGCTGACATCGCCTTGTTTATCGCTAAGTGCCAAGAGTGCCAACTGGTTAAAGCGGAACACCAACACCCCTCCATATTACTACAACCTTTACGCATCCCAGAATGGAAGTGGGAGGTCATCAATATGGATTTCATCACGGTACTACCCAAGAGTAAGAAACATAATGACTCCATCTTCGTAGTAGTAGACCAGTTGTCAAAAGCAGCACATTTCATACCAATAAAGTCTACCTACAAGGCAGTTCACATCGCGGAAATCTTCCTAAAGGAGATCTTCCAGTTACATGAGATACCAAAAGCTATTATTTCCGATCGAGACACGAAGTTCACTAGAAACTTCTGGAGAGCACTATTCTCCGGGTTAGAGACACAACTACAGTTTAGTATCGCTTACCACCCCCAAACTGACAGACAGACAGAAAGAGTAAACCAAATCCTCGAGGATATGCTAAGAATGTATGTCATGAACAACCCCACAAAATGGGAGGACTATCTACACCTCACAGAATTTGCATACAACAACGGTTATTAAGCCTCGGCCAAAATGAGCCCTTTCAAGGTGCTCTACGGTCGAAAGTGTCGGACCCCTTTGACTTGGGATAGTCCGGTAGACAGACTTATGCTAGGGCCAGATTTACTAAAGGACTTGGAGCAACTAGTCTCCAAGGTGCAACTGAACTTAAAAGAAACACAAGACCGCCAAAAGAGTTATGCGGACAAGAAAAGAAAAGACAAAGACTACCAAGTTGGTGAACATGTGTTTCTAACGATAAAGACGAAACGAAGCTCGTTGAGCTTGGGACGTTGTGGTAAACTAGCCCCAAGGTTTTGTGGACCTTTTGAAATACTGGCTAGGAAGGTTCAAGTAGCTTATGAGTTAGCCTTACCAGCTCATATAAAAGTTCATAATGTTTTTCATGCTTCTTTATTAAAGAAATACGTATACAATACTAAAGATGTTATTGATTGGTCCTTATTATAGGTGGAGCCCGAAGGAGAGTCCACGCCAGAGCCACTTCACATTCTAGACAAGAGAGAGGTCCAGCTTAGCAGGAGGACTATTAACCAACTGAAAGTGCAATGGAGGCACTTTGGACGAGATGAGGCTACTTGGGAGAATGAGGCCACCATGAAAGAGGCATACCTCGCCTTGTTTCATGACTTCATTCCTAGTCCCTAGGAACACCGGGACGGTGTTCATTCTAAGTGGGGAGGGATGTAATATCCTGAATTTTTTTACTCACCATTGTTATGTATATTGGGCCATGGCCCCGACATTTATGATTTGATTACGAGTATTGGACATGAGCCCTAGCACATGTGATGTTTCCTTTTATATTGATATACTGGGCATGGACCCTGACTGACTTCTTTATTGATTATATGATTGGGCAGGAAGGCCCTGATGTTGTGTTTATGTTCTTTAGCATATGATGTGGGTACAAGCCCTAATACATATTGAGATGACCTTTTGTTACTTATTGTGTAGAGCTGTGATTTTACATGTTTAGCTTATATGATGTCTTGATTGTGGACTCAGAAACACACAAGAGACCTACATACTAGGCGTAAGCCCCGATGTACTTAGATGGATATTTATGTACTGGGAGTAAGCCCTGATGTACACTGAGTGTTGGGCACAAGCCCTGGAGCACTCCAAGCTTGATAAATGAATATTGGATCCGAGGCCACTTAAATATTCTAGATGTGCCTCACAACCACATTCTAGCACTAGTGTTGAGCGGAGACTCTGGAATTGCACTAGCGTAATGCCCAAGTGAGGGTGTTGAGTTAAAAGGCTTTGAAGAGCACTCGGGGTTACTAGATCTCAAGTGTTGAGTCAAAGGACTCTGAATATCACTTCTAGGTTGCATCACAATTATTCAAATTGACTAAATGAATCCTATTCGATCTATAATCAAGTACTGCGGGAACTACCATGTTAAACGAGGGAATCCAACATGCAAAGAGAGAGACTAGAGGTGCCTAACCAAGCCTACTAAGATCGTTTAAAGAATTCGACTTTGTCCTTAAAAGATAAAGAAAAAAGTATGAGGTGAAGATACATAATTTAAATAAGAGTAATTACTACCACTTAAGAGTAATTACTACCACTTAAAGCATAAACTGACTAATAGTAGTCTTCTATGATTTACATGCATAAAAGCCTCAAGGCCATTATTATTATTAAGAGCTTTAATAATAAGGATGATAATGATTTATTTACAAAATATACTTATTATTTGTATTTTAGACATTTTTTTATTAATATTAATAAATGTATTAATAGTTAAGTAAAATATAATTATTGTTATTACAATTAGTTTGGAGAGTTTTAATCAAAGTCACATATAGTTATTAAATAATATCTTTTAAATATTATTTATTTAATTTAAAGAAACTGAATTATTCCAACAGTCATAATTCAAGACTCCCCTACTTAAGAGAGCAGAACCCAAGTTTTGGGGGATCCATCTTTTCATTATCATTCCCTTATGGTAATCAGAGAGAAATGTTCTACTCCAAGAATTGTAACAGACCACACAAGTTTCCAAATCTGAGCCAACAGTGAACCTAGGGCCTCTATCTCTCAATTTGCATGTCAGAACCAGCTCGGGGGGATCCATATTTAACCAGGAACGGTTGTAGGATCATGGTTGGGAGGAACGTGGTAGTCCCAAAGTTATCTCGTCACGAATTAATTCGTCAGCTCAGCTAAGGTTCAGCAGTTTTCCACTAATTAATTGACTGAGTGTGTAGGTTATTACAACAAGGAGCAAGCTACAAAATAAGCAGGTATGCAAACATTCAAAACCTTCAAACCAAATTATTTTCAGAATCGAATTTAGTACAGTATTCTTTTTCATTATCAGTATTAATCAAGATTCTTCTCAAAATCCAGTGGCGAGTCTAGCAAGTCTAGCCTAGCTAGCCTTTGCTATACAATGTATATTATTCTTATAAGATAGGATTGTCATAACACTTTTACAATTAGATGCTTTAGTTTTGAAACACCTGCTCTTAATTTCGTAGGGTTTGTATGATTATTAAATTCTTTTGAAAAAAGTAGTATCCCATCTATTGAAATCAGCAATCATTTAGACCAGGAATCAAAATTGCAAAACCACACAAGAGTATCTGGCCAAAACTTTAAAAAACGCTTTTCCAGGCATTGCAATTTGTAAAAATTTGTATCAGACATTCTTCATTTCTTTTAAACAGTCACAACAACTTCATGAGAAAACGGAAAGAAGAATTTGCCAAATAGCACGATTTCAACGGACCATCAAGTTTAGACTTCATATTAATCATCCTATGCTTTTTATTCAAAGATAGGTGTCGATGTCATTTCCCATTCAGGACCCACAGCAAAACATGAAATCCCGAACACATTTTAAATACAAATCTTTCAATGCACAAGAAGACACGGGTTCAAGGGTCGAACCCCAATACTTTCCTTTGCCAAGTCAAAAGCCATCAATGTAGGGATAAGTTACAGACTATACATTTACCAAATTTGAAAGTGAGTAAAAGCATCTGCGTTGTTTAAGCGACTCTGGAGAAGTCAACAGTTTAGAGAAATTTCATCAATAGCCATACATACAGAATACCCACCTAGGCGTTATCTCTTCTTCTCATAAAATCGCCAAAGTAGAACCCCGCACATAATTCAATCAACCACGGGTAGCAATGAATGGAAATCACAAGTTTTTAAACCCTAGCTACAAGTCAGAATTTAGAGGTGTGTGAAACCCAAAACACATCCATTGAAACTGTACAATGAATTCATAAACCACATAGAGCCATCATAGATTTAGAAATCGATTTAAGCAAACACAGGACTCATAGGAGAAGCCACATTACTGTTTAAACGTTTTTAAAAGAACCATACATTGTACAGAGATGCATCCTCGGTATAAAACCCAGTGCCATAAACAAACCACCAACATTATTACATTTATTCCCACAGTGGCTTTCAAAACCAAACTTCATATATATTTTAGTCACAGCATCTAAAAACCAAATATTACAATGATATCCAACTTCATAAGAAATTACATAAGATCCACAAAACTCAAATATTTCATCCATTTACATAGTATAGACAGAAGGCGACTTGCAGAAAGCCAAAGGAATGGCTCTGCATTGTTCCAACAAAACCCAAAACCAAAACATACAACACACCATAGGGGTGCGAGAAGCAGAGCAACCTGGGAGGCAGCTAGACTTACCAGCGACCACGCTGATGGAAACTCAGGGCATCCATAGTGAACCATGCTAGAGCTATTGCTACCTGCCAACACAAACAAGAAACCATCAGTTAAACCCTGCTATACATGCTTAAAGGAAATTGAAATTTCATAGATCAATGGACGATTGTGTTTCATACCTGAGCAAGGTGGAGAGCATTTATAAGCCACCGGATAAAATACAAACGCCAAGGTCCACTGACCATAATCCCAGCTCAGGTTAGGGCACGAAGCCACCTCCAGAGAAAATGACGAAGTGTAGCCCAAACCAAAGTGGAAACGTAGAGACTTGGGCATAAGGAAAAACCCCAACTTGTGAAACCCTTAGCCATCCTGTCACCCATTACAGCATTAAGGCTGCATCAAACTCTGTGCTAGTGGGATCTTAATCTTTTCCATACATGCCTATAGTTTGAGTCGTGTGGATTTAGCCACGTTTTCGATTGACAAATACATGTTTAATTGCAAATGCATTCCTACTATAACATTACACTATCAAATCCTTTTTACGCTTTAGTAATTGTATTATGGTATATCCACTAAGGAAATATCCACCACACTTAGCCTTTAAAAACTTAACCCCTTGATGAAGTTTAGATTGAACCTCTAGGGTAGCACTGTTACAAGGTGAACATCTGCAAACACAATCATGAGAAAATGACATTAGCAAAAATGCTAAGTGTTAAGTCAATAAATTTTTTCTCCATTTTTGATTTATTTTCTCCAGTTTTGGTTTGTTTTTAAATCTACTTCAGTTAAATTTTTGATTTTAAGTTTTAGTTTTAATTTTCTTAGAAACTCTAGGGGTGATTGAATAAGTTTTGAGCCCTTTCTTTTCAGATTTTATTTGATTTTGGTGATCTTTTATATTATAAAGGGGGTTAATGAAAGTCATATTTTCAAAGTTTGATTCATTAATGTGTTTAGAGATCAGTTAAACTTATTTTTAAAACTAAATAACTGTTAGAACCTCCGACAAATTAGCAGAAAGTCAAAAAATTGCTAAATTTTGGCATGGTAGCTATTCTTATAGTGCTACACAAAATTTTAACAAAGGGCGCGCTACAGGAATATCGCGGCCTGTGTTTTTTTTTCAATTTTAGAACTGATTTCAATCATGATGCAGTATGGGAGTGTCTAATCGCCTTGTGTGAGTGTTGTAACACGTGTTTGTTGCAGTTTAAGCATGATTTCAGTTGGTTACTAATCACGAAGTAAAACAAGCTCATCATTGCATGGTATGCGGAATCAGTTGCACAAAAACCAGCAAATCCCGATTTAAGCTGTCAAATTTCTCTTGTTACACACACTATTATAGAGGAAAAGTGTTTGTGAAGGAGAGCTAATTGCTAAAAAGATGGATGGTGTTGCTTTGGAGAGAAGACAGGTGTGTTTTAACGCCAGCGAGAATTAGGGCTTCTGAATTCATTCACCAGCAGTCAAAGAAACATTATGAGGACACCTATTCTCATAAGAGGAGACCATTGATACCCCAAAACGAAGATGTAAGCCACAACAGATGAGTAATTGACAGGTATTCCGATATAAACCCTTATAGCTGGAAAATTTGGGTCTTTTTCGTTGCACAATTATCTGGAGAAATTGGTTGCTGGAGGTGATAGAATAGATCATAAAATGAGCATTTCACCACAGAAATAGTCATCTGAAGCTAGTATGAGGAATGTGCATGAACAGAGCAGCGAAATAGTCTTAAACTTAGAATATTTAGCCTGGGGAAGTTCTAATGACAGTTTGAACGAAGATTGTTCATCATTTGCTCTCCTATACATTTAAAAATTTGGTAGTGATGCAAATTGGTTATAATAAACTAATTGCAGGGGTTTTTCTTCGAAACCTAATGCCATTGAAAATCAGAATATATAGGAAATAGCAATCAAAAGACTCACAGATTTATCAGTTATGCTCATTCTTACACAGAAGGTGTTTTGTTGGTTTATTAAAATGGTTTAAACATTGTTGAAAACTGTTATGACTTGCGAAGTCACTTGCTTGGAGGACATATCAACTTTCTTATACAGACTTTGTTGTTTGGTTGAGAGAAGAGAACGTTGAACTTGAAGGTCTGCCCAGGAGTGTGTAGAAAATTTCAAAGGAGCTCAAAGCATAAGAAACCAGCTTACAAAACATTTCTTGAAGCTTAAAGTCAGATTGTTGCTGTTTACTGAAAAGAAGAATATGGGGAAAAGTGGCAAAAGTGGTAAGGTCAACAGGGCTGAGCCCACAGACCTAACCTGGATTCAAAAGCTTCCTGACTGTGTAGAACTTTTTCAGCAGGTAGGTTGGTTAAAGTTTTTCAAAAAGATTGATGGCTTCGATACTCAGGTCACCTGCAAGTTTGCTAAAGCACTTAAAAATGATATGGTTATGATGGATACTCTGAAATTCAAGTTATCTGTGGAATTAATAGCAGAAGCTACTGAAATTAGCAATGAGGGTGAGCACTGGTTCAAAAAATCACCTTTCGAGTTTGAACCCCAAAGGTACTTGTTGCCTAATGTGACTCCTGACTGGAATAAGGGTATTTTCATTCAAAATTTCAGAAAGGAGTGGATTGAGCCTATAAGAATACTTCAAAGTTATGTGACCTGTGAAGGAAGATATTCATTGGTATTTAAGTATCATCTCAGGTTCCTTCAACATATGGCAGGAGTTTCTAAGATGAATCTGCCCTTCTTTTTCTTTAAAAGCCTGCAGAAAATGTCAAGCAAGATAAAACAACATGATGATCACACTTCTCAGTCACTTTTTCACCATGGTATCATTAAACTGATCATCACTACAGTGTTGCAACATGAGGGAAGGACTTGGGATTAAATTTTGTTTTGGTCAGGTGTTCATCCTAAAAGAGAAGACCAACAACCGAAAAGACAGACTGACAAGGGGAAGGTAATGATGAAAACGTTAGGCCACTCTGTCAAATCTACAATTAAACATGATGTTAAAGCTAAGAAGGTGACAAAACAGGTAGCAGAAGAGAGACAGGATGACAGTCATCCCCAAGTAATTCCAGATTACAATAAAAACAGGTTCACACTATTTGAAGACAAAAGGGAACTACTTGAAAAGAAACCATCACCTGTAGCAGATCCTAAGGAGGAAAGGAAGGTTGACATTAAAATGGTTCCTGTAGCTAAAGAAGAGATCCCCATTCAGCCAAGAAGCCCCATCACAATCCTTTCGGATGATGAAGGATACATGTTAGAAGAAGAACATCCTGTTTCTGAGATTAAGGTCAAAACTGAAATTGAAGAAGCTCAAGTTTTAGATGGAAAAACCATGAGGCCTAACAAGAAAATAAATAAGCTGGAAGTAGTGGAATTAGCTTCTGTTCAGTACCAAGGCAGAGAACTGAAGATGATGGGAGAGGCAGCTACATTCTGGAGACCTAAAACTAGGTCGAAAAATAAGCTGAGGTTAAACATGAAAAAGTTATTAAACCCTAAATTGAACTCAGATAAAGTGACCATCATAGATGAAGAAACCATGGAGGATGACAAACCAAAGATAGATAAATTGCAGCCATGTAAAAAAGAGGAGATTAATTCAGTGAAAGTAGCAGGTGAAGAAAACCCAAAGCTCATCATTGAAGGCACTTCTGAGAAATTGTTGACAGAAGAAGCAAAAATCTTTAAGAAGTTTGATATCCCTTGGAAACCTAATGAGGAGCAAGATTCTGCAATAGAGGAAATGGTTAATTCTGACAGGGAAAATTTATAGAAGATTGTCAAACAATATAAGCACCAAATGAATTACATGCAGGAAGTAAATGATGGTTTGATGATGGCAAATAGAAGATTAAGAGAGGATCTTCAGGATGTTCATGAAAATTTTCAGGAATTAGTGGTTGATGCAAAGGAAGTACTTAGAAGAAAAAGGGCCTCTGACAGGCACTGTTCAGAGCTGGAAAAGACAGTTGAAACTCTACAACAGGAAAATGAACACCTTCAGAAAAAGATAGCTGATATGGAGAAGAATCATAAAAGAATAAAGAAAAGGTCCTCAAGTGAAGATGGTATATCTCTTCTTGTGGAGGCAGCGAAGGAGATATGAGGCAGTTAGTAATTAGGGGTTATTTTAAACAAACATTTTGTTTTAGTTAAAGAATTTGCTATTTTTAGCAGACTTGTAATTTTGTAAAAATGTAAATTTTACTTTACCTAACCTAGTGATTCGATGGAGAGTTAGGAGGAAAGACCTAACTGTTTTTTGAAAGAAAAACTATTTAGAAAGGGAGGAAAAACATTGTGGGGGTTCTGTTTTTTGGGAGCATCAGGAGGTCTGCTAGCTGCTTGTACTTTCAGACTTATTCAGTGATAGGTACTGTAAACTCTTATATGCATTTACTGATGAAACTATGAATATATGACTTTTTCCCCTTCATTTGATCTGTGTTGGCTTCATGTTTGAACTCATTTAGTTTCATGAATGACAAATTCATTGCTGGTTGATGTGTAATTTCCAGTGGTGCTTGTCCTTTATGTGTGAATATCATTACAGTCTTTTGTTGGATTCTTGTGATATGTATGCATCTTTATCGATATATGTGTATGATTTAGTTGTTGCTTATTCGCTGAATGTATTCCCTTCATGCTCTTGAAGTTTATGACCAAAAACATATAAAACAAAACCCTAAACCCTAGTTTGAATTGAGTTTTAATCTTGAGATTGTGTTGGCTTGTTACCCTAGCCTTAGTAACAATTTCTGACACAAACACTAAGTAAGTCCAGAGACTCCCAAGAGTACTCTTACCTATCGGCAACCCTGTCGGGGTATGTTTTCCTCTCCTTGATTGTTACAGGTCCCACCATGGTTTCAACATCTCATCAACAAAGGCCATATCACCTGAAGGTGCCATTCAGACATTCATATGATCTCATTAAAACTGTATGAAAGAATTACTATTATAGTTACACCGGCAATTGTAAACTCGTAACCGGGATACATCAATAATTAGTTCCACATTGCTTCCACAGGATTGAAAATGTAAAAATCTAGAGAGATCATGATTATTTAGGAATGGTAGACTTTCTTTTATCTACAGTAAGCATTTACATATTTTCCTAGTTTTAGAATTAACTTGTGACTATTTTATTCTCAATCAACATCTATTAGAGGGACGGAATTTTTTTTTTCATTTTTTCTCTTTTTCGGATATTACATTAAAATAAAACTATTCAAGCATACTGATAGCTCAAGGATTTTCCCAGTTTAATATAAAGAAATTCTTTTAGTAAAACAAAACCCTTATGATCAATGTCTGGGTCAAATGCTTTTAAAAAGAAATAGAAACAACTTAACGATAACAACACAAAGCCAGTGGACATCGGATTTCTTTCATATTTTAATTTACACAGTATACTTTACCTAGATTAGGGCATATCCGGGGAAAATAATAAAAATTCACTATATAATCTCTTTTAAAATACAAACCCTAAAATTAACCCAATGCTGAAAGCATTTAGACAAACAAAGTTTTAAAGATATAATTGAATACATATAAACCGAGTTACATCACCATCATCAACATGACCGTAATGCTTGAAGAAACTAATTAAATTACTGAGTAATCAAAAATGTATTTGCAAGTAGGGCTTTGCCCAAATATTAATAAACATTGTACTCATAAAAACATTCAAAAGCATTGATATACAAACAACATAAGCGTAGTTAGGGCCTTTCCCAAATAAACAAGTACTTATACATTACAAACAGAACTTTATTATAGAAAATGTCGAAAGTATAAACAGTGTCAAAATATTAACACAATCGTGTTTTAGAACTAGAAATAGAAACACATATCTTTTAGCCTAAGCTTTTACATTACAACTTCATTGTACAGGGATGGCCATTATTGATCCCAAATAAAAAGAGTAGACCAAAATTTAGCAACAAGCAACTAAATTAAACTAACAAACACGACAACGATTTGAATCATAACTGGTAACTCTCCATCTTTTTCCTTTGGGAAAAAACTAAAAAACGTAACCAGACAACTCAAAGAGGGTATTCCAGGAAGGCCCGAGGCTTACCAAGGTAGCTTCCAACCTTGTAGCTTTATCCACCTTCAAAACTCTTTTTGCTTAACCAAGAAATCTAAAGTAGAGCACGTTTTTCCCTGTCAATACATTGCAAAAACCTTGTCATTAAAATTGGATTACAAATAAAAGATTTTGAAATAAGAATTAAAGGCTTGAGAGAAAACAGAACTTTACCTCTACGTGGAAGCTCTTCTCATGGACATGAGAAAACCAGCAAGGCTACCTCTATGTGAAATACTTTCCACCAACCATTGTAATGTCAACAAACTGGACCCTGTATGAATTTTTCCACAACCATGGCGGCCGAGAGCTCTGTGAGCTAGGCTCTCCAAAAAAGAGGAACATAAGTTTTCCATTACAACCCTTCGTAGTTAGGCTTTAGGGTTTATCAATGTGGATTCCAAAGTCCAATGTTTGATGTGACCTATTTAATGTTACAGCTGCCAACCACTGCATTTCGAATTTTTGCCTCCTTTCTATAGTTGCATACTTATCACTCGAACTCCATTTTTAATACATTAATATCCTAAGTGAGATAACCCACTTTCCTATAGTAGGAGGGATGGTAAACGTTTAGATTTTTGTTGGTTAAAAAATTTTAGCTAGGGAATCCTTCTATCCCTTATAATTATTTTTTTAATAGGATTCAAACAAAATTTTATTAACTGGAAAACCTTACGTGGAACATGGAAATCATTTCATTATGCATTAGCGTTGACAAAGCTAAGTAAGCCCGAGGTATCCCAAGAATACTCCCTTCGCGTAAAAAGAACAAATTAAGCATTATGACAATAATAACTACAAAAGATAAACAAATATTTAAGACGCATGATTTTTACATATGACAACTGAATGTGGACGTAAACATAGTAAGAAATTAACTGTCATACTTCCATGCTAAAAGTACGTAAAAATTAATAAACGTCAATTTTGTAACTTGAAGTTAAACAAGTTAGAATTACATGTCTTGGAATACAAGTACACATTCAAGCAGATATTAAGATAATAAGTAAAACTTAGGCATATTTCTAGAGTGTTGAGGTAATTATTCCTTATACGAAATTTTTTAATGTTTATGGATTTTTGAGTTGTTACATGTGGTATCACAACGCGGTTACAAACACTAGGCCTGAAAGTTGGCTCAACCCGTGCATTCCAAATAAAACAAAAAACCAAAATTGCTGACTTTGTTTTAAATTTGTTTATGTACAAGAAAATTCAATATATATTTTGCAAGTAATGGAAGGAGTAGAGGCGTCTATTGAGGATGGATCACGTCAGAATAATCACGAACAGGAAAATGTTAATGAAGATAATTTATACATAAAATTAAATAATCACTCATTCGAACTACTTCGAACTTTTAAAGGTTTAAAAGATGAACTACAAAATGTAAAGGATGATAATGAAAGAATCCTAAGAGCACAGGGAGATTTAAACCAAGTTTTGCTAGATAAATTACATAATGAAGGAAAGGATAAAAGAAGAGAAATTGAAACTGAATTTGGAACTGTATCTTACAAATGTAAGGGTAAAAAGTTGAAGTTTTATGATACTGACA
The DNA here is from genome assembly GCA_027924585.1 of Larix kaempferi. NCBI lineage: Eukaryota > Viridiplantae > Streptophyta > Pinopsida > Pinales > Pinaceae > Larix > Larix kaempferi. Next base: position 760,264 of record BSBM01000256.1, read on the forward strand.
GTAATTCCTCCACAGAAATTAATGTTAAAACACACAGAAAGAATTATAAGTATTCGAGTGAAAGGAGTGAGAGTGACTACAGCCCTAAAAAGAGGAAATATAAACCTTACGAAGAAATTTCATCAGAGTTTAAAAAGATAAAAGCACCAATGTTTAATGGTGAGGTATAGAAAGGAGAGGAAGCCGAAGCATGGTTGTCAGGGATGAAAAAGTATTTTAAAATATATAACTACTTAGACATGATGAAAGCTAAGATGGCTATATATAATTTAACTGGAAAGGCTTATATATGGTGGCATGATATAAAAAGGGTGAAAAACCTTAAAGAAAAGTATGTAACTTGGAGAACTTTTAAGAGATACTTTAAAATAAAATTGATGTCTGAACAGTATTACGAAGAAAATATTAAGGAATTTTATGATCTTAAGCTAGGTTAAATGTCCATGAAGGAGCTAAATAGTAGATTTTTAAACATATTACGATATGTACCTTATATCATCGATGAAAATCCTAAGATACAGAGGTTCTTAAGTTGATTACCTCTTACCTTCAAGGACAGAATTGAATATGATAACCCTAAGTCCCTTCAGGAAGTTATGAGGAAGGCAAATTTATGTTTTGAACAAAGAAGAAATAGAAGAGAAGGTGTACCTAACTGGAAAGCAAAAAGACCAAATAATTTTGAACAAAGGAGAAAAAGTTTTAAGTATAACAGAAATTTTGGAAATAATTCCTGGAATTATCCTAAGACTAATTATCAAGGAACAAATTTTAAGGGTAATACTCAGCAAAAATTTTCAGCAGTAAAGAACAGGGACACAACTAAGGTTGAAAACGCGAAGCTGGGAAACAATTCCATGACAACGGAGTGAAAAAAAGAGGGTCGTGGATGAACAGGGAAAAAAAATTCAACCTCAAACTCTTGGCCGAGAGTTTAAAAAACTATAGGTCGGGAGTTTTGATAGTTCAATCTCTAGGCCAAGAGTTTAAAAAAGCTCCAGGTCGAGAGTTTGAATGAATCACCATGCTGTATTTTCAAAAAAAAACTCGGACGAGAGTTTGAACTTAACTCTCGTTCGAGAGTTTGGAAGTTATTTTTCAGCCGAGAGTTTATGGTTAACAAAACCTCCAAAAATATCTGGCATCTTTCTGGAACCTGCATCTTCAACAATCCCAAACCGTTGCAAATTTTAAGTAATATTTGTGGGACTTGGTAGCAATGGATTCATCTCTGAATCTAGTTTCCAATGATATAATAATTTTTTATTTCGATTTGAAATTTCTATTTATTAATATTTTTTTCCTAAACCTTATCCCTTAAGAATTTTATTACTCTGAAAATCATCTGAAATGAAAATTCAATATCATAACAAAGACAACACCAAAAAATTTGAAATTTCATAGAGATCATAATTGGTTCGTCCTCTTCAAAAGGGTACTTTTAGTTTTTCTAATAACAGTCACATTTGAAAGGAAATGCAAAGACAAAAACATGTGTCGATAATGCATCATTTTCTGAACATATCTTATTTCGATAAATAACCAAAAATAGTTCCAAAGTCTTAAAAAACTCAAAATATAGTCGATGAACAAGTGTAGTGTGTGTAGATTATGAGCCTATAATTTTTTTCCCTAAAATGAATAACCATCTATCAAAAACCGACGTCAACATAGGTCACTCATTATCCATACCTAAAATGTTCAAGTATATGTCGTTGGTTGACAACAAATTTGTCCCACGATATGTCCATAATTTTTTTTTTTAAATACGAGTAGAAATCTAATTCAATTCTCTAAAACCTTTGTGTTTACTTCAAGTTGAAATTCCTAAGGGAGATATGGTTTTTAAGAGGTCAAAGTTGAAAAACATAAAATTTAGCAGTTTTGTTTATAAAAAACAAGCCAAAATTGTTTCCCAACTTCATGTTTTCACCCCGAATACAAATGTTAAAAATACTGAACAAAAAGAACCTGTAAAATGCTGGGAATGTCAAGGACCTCATTATGCAACAAATTTTCCTAACATAAAAAGAAATTTTAGCAATGTGCATACAGTACATGAAGAAGCAACTGTTGGTGACATAGTGAACAAGATACCCACAATTAATGCAGCACTGAAGAATCGACAGGCTGATCACCAGACATATATGCTTGAAGTAGAAGGTATGATTAAGAACAAACCAATTTCTATTATGATCGATCTAGGTGCTAGTTTAAGCTATATGTCACCTAATATAGCAGAAATTTGTGATTTATAGTTGAATAAGTTTGAAAAGTCTTGGCTGGTACAGTTAGCTAGAGGAACTAAAAGAAAGGTAGTTAGCTATGTTAAAGAATGTGAAAGGTTTATGAGTCAATTCAAAACTCAAGTAAAATTGAATGTGTTACCTCTAGGATCTTATGATGTTTTAATATGTATGGATTGGCTGGAAAAGAACATAATAGTTTTAAATTGCTTTGAGAAAAAATTTACATGCTTAAATGAAAAAGGAGAAACTGCCGTAGTGAAAGGAATCCCTAGGAAAGTTTCCGTGAGACTTATTTCTGCATTATAAATGAAAAAGGTTGTACCTAAAGGTTGCAAATTTTTTGTTGTACATGTAATAAATGATGAGCACTTGAATAAAGAAGATAAATTAAAATTTGAAGACATACCAATCTTAAAAGAATTTTCAGATGTATCCCTAGAAGAGATTCTTAGATTACCTTTGAAAAGATAATTGGATTTTACTATTGAGTTGGTACCTGGAGCTGTACCAAATTCAAAGGCACCTTACCGGATGAATATCCTAGAACTTAATGAATTAAAACTATAGTTAAAGGACTTAATAGATAAAAATTACATAAGACCAAGTGTATCTCCTTCGGGAGCTCCTTTCATTTCTGTTAAAAAGAAAGATGGTATCTTACGACTGTGTATAGATTATCATCAATTAAACAAGATGACAATTAAAAACAAATATCCATTGCCCCGCATAGGTGATCTATTTGATCAACTACGTAGAGCAACGATATTCTCAAAGATAGACTTGATATCCGGTTATCGTCAAGTCCGAATTAAAGATGAAGACATATTTAAAACTGCATTTACAACCTATTACAGACATTATGAGTTTGTAGTTATGCCTTTTGGGCTGACGAATGCTCCAACAGTTTTTATGTGTTTAATGAATAGTGTTTTAACTAAATATCTGGATAAATTCGTAATTGTTTTCATTGATGACATACTGATTTATTAAAAAAAGAGGAAGAACATGATAAACATTTGCAGATAATTTTACAAGTACTAAGAGAACAGAAATTATGTTATATTTAGCAATTGCAAATTTTAAAAGGTAAGATACAGTATTTAGGTCATGTGATATCCGAAGAAGAAATATCAGTTGACCCGGATAAAGTAAGAAGAATAAATGAATGGCCTGTCCTTAAATATGTAACGTATGTATGATCATTCATGGGAATTATAGTTTATTACGGAAAGTTCATAGAAGAATTTTCGAGAATTGCGAATCCTACAACATCTTTACAGAAAAAGGGAAAGAAATTTATATGAGATTTAAAATGTGAAGAAAGATTTAAAATGTTAAAAGAATTATTAACTACTGCATCAATCTTAAAACTAACAAAGACTTTGTTGTATGCACTAATGCATGCAATGAATTCTTAGGTGGAGTTTTAACTCAAGAAGGTCATGTAATAGCGTATGAATCAAGAAAGTTAAAATTACATGAAAAGAATTACGCTACCTATGATTTAGAGTTGACTGCTGTAATTCATGCCTTGAAAATGTGGCGCCATTATCTAATTAAAAGAAAAATTTATTAATGACCGATAACTTAAGTTTTAAATATTTCTTTGATCAACAAAATCCAAACCTCATGCATGCAAGATAGTTAGCTTTCCTTAGCGAATGTGATTTCGAGATCAAACATATAAAAGGAAAAGAAAGCAAGGTAGTTGCTTCCTTAAGCAAAAATGCATGACTAAATTTTGTAGCCGCTATTACCAGCTACAAAACAGATTTGGAAGATAACTTTGAAGATGGAGTAAACATGGATAAAAATGATTAGAATTTAAGTGAAAAGGTTGCAAAAAATGAATCTAAAATATATAAACAGATTTTAGTTTGAATGAAAAGGGTCTATTGTTGTATAAAAACAGATTATATGTACCTAACGTATCAGAAATTAAACTGCTGATTTTAAATGAAGTGCATAAGTGTCCTTCTTTAGGACATCCTGGTAACCAAAAGATGATAACAATGCTTAGAAAATATTAGTTTTGGCCAAATATGAAGAATGAAGTGGATGAATACATAGATAGGTGTATTGAATGCCAACATGGTAAGGATGAGCATCAACACCCATCAGGTCTATTACAGCCATTACTAATACTAGATTGGAAATGAGAAATTATTAGCATTGATTTTATAACAGGACTACCTAAAAATGAAAATAAAAATGATTATGTGATGGTAGTAGTCGATAAACTTAGCAAGACAACTCACTTTATACCTGTTAAATCTACTTATAAGACTGTTAATATTGTTGATGTGTTTATGAAACAAGTTTTTTGTTTGCTTGGAATTCCTAAGGTAATAATTTCTGATAGAGATTCTAAGTTTACTCGTAATTTCTGGAAATCATTGTTTAAAGGTTTGGATACTAAATTAAATTTCAGTAGAGCTTATCATCCGCAAATAGATGGACAAACTGAAAGAGTAAATCAAGTTTTAGAGGATATGCTCAGAATGTATGTTAGGGATCAACCAAACAAATGGGTAGAATATTTGCACTTAGTTGAGTTTGCTTACAACAATAATTATCAAGATTCAACTAAACATAGACCTTTTTAAATATTGTATGGTTCAAAGTGTAATTCTCTCATTTCATGGAGTAATCCAGTTGATAGATTGATGTTAGGACCTGATTTGTTAAAAGAAATGGAACTAACAATGAAGCAGGTACAAAGCAATCTGAAAATTGCACAAGACACACAAAAGAGTCATGCAGACCTTAAAAGAACTCAAAAAGAAATCCAAGTAGGTGACCATGTTTTTGTCAAGGTTAAACCCCTAAAAATATCCTTTACGTTGGGGAGTTGTGCTAAATTAGCACCCAGGTATTGTGGACCATTTGAAATATTGCCAAGAGTTGGACTAGTGGCTTATGAGTTAACTTTACCACCTAATCTCAAAATACATAATATATTTCATATTTCTATATTGAAAAAGTATGTACATGATGCTACTCATGAAATCGATTAGAATGTTATCAAGGTAGAACCAGAAGGAGATTTTCATGTGGAACTGGATTGTATCCTCTACAAGAGAGAATTTTTTCTCCGAAATCGCACCATTGGATAGGTAAAGGTACAATCAAAGCACCTTAGTCCAGATGAAGCAACCTAAGAATTGGAGAGTCATATGCGGGTAGCATATCTAGTTTTGTTCTAGGAAGACTGAGATGATATTTAAGCAACATCGAGGATGATGTTGAACTTAAGAGGGGATGTTTGTAACCGACCTAGAACTAAAGACATTTTATGTTTTAGAAAAACATTAATGTAAAAGTTATTGGAAAGTTTTATGTTGTTGACCAAGGATGGTCAAAGATGACTGTAATTGAATATTTTATTATTTAATAAATAAAATATATGGTGCATTAAAGACATCCAAGATTCAAATAAATGTGGAAAATCATTTTTGATCAATCATCAACTTCAAAAGTCCATCATTGATAACCTCAAATTAAAGGTTAGATATGTTATATTAAGATCCTCAAATTCAAAGGTGTAGTATAAATACTATACGTTTTCAACGTTTTACTAGTTTTGTTCGTATTCCCATTGTAAATATTTAAAAAATCTTACAATCAAATATATTAGCTATGAAAATTGCATAATTTGGGTGTAATGGGGGTCTGTGAGGGTGCTAAATCTATTTATAGATTAAAAAATAGACCAAAACCATTAGTCTAAAACTTAGAATAAATAAACTACTCCAAATTCGAGTACACCTGAAAAATCATTTTTTCCATATAATATGTTCATTAACTTCACCATTTGCATAAAATATATGATGCATTAAAGACACCCAAAATTTAAATATACGTGAAAAATGATTTTTTCTATATCTATGTTCATCAACTTCACCAAGTCCACACGGGTACTTCAAATGAAAGGTAGAATATGTTATACTAAGAATAATTGTAAAGTTCTATCACCATGCCTCCTTCCAATCCTTTTTTACTTCAAAAGTATCTTTATAATCAGCAAAACGCTTACCCATTCTTGGCCTAACATGTAAGTGGGAATTTCAAAATTGTAACATTGGATTTTAGGAAAGGATTTGAATTTTGGATTTCTGTTGTCCAATGCATATTGGATGTATCGATTTTGAAGATTGACCCTCCTAACCAATCACTAATGTCCATTTAGACAAGGGAACAATTATGTGTCGATGTTAAGGTGATTATAGATTTACGGCTATAGATGGTTTACTTTGTAGTTTGTATGTTTTTTAAGATCTTTCAAATTATGACGATAAAATTAATATAAATAATATATTTGTCTCATCTTTATGTAATCTAGAAAAACATATTTACTATTCTAAAATATAAACTATGTAATTATTCATAAATTCTAAAATAAAAAAATTCAATTCAAAATCTAAATTAAATTACTAATTATTCATAAATCATAAAATAAGAAAAAGGCACATACACTGCTAATAAAAATAAAGCTAGCATAACCACAAGTAAAGTGGTGGGTGAACACCAATAGGTATAGACAACTACCTAGTTTTGTGGAGATAGTTGGTTGTTAAACAAATGTTAAACATTAAAATAATTCATATAAATATTAAACTAACACAAACATTAAACTAATGAATATAAATATTAAAGTAACATAAGCTTTAAACTAATTAATGTAAACATAAAAATAAATACTATTTAATAAACATACCCCTTATCTTAATCATAGCTTAACTCAAGCTTATTTAAATTTTAATCAAGATGCATTTCAGAATAACAAGATACCACAACCATGAAATGATTCCCCACTCTACACTTGTTACACTCAAGTTAATTTTGTTGATCCACTCAAAAAACTCCAAAATCTTAGATAATATCTAAACACCTATCAGAATAAGGAAACAAGACAGATTTCAGATTTAACACAAATTATTTCGAAACTCCATTTTTATAATTGTCATTCTGATACAATAGAGTACATCCATGGTGGAGAACAGACGCCTAGCCTAGAAAATTGACTATGCAGACTCCATTGCCTGTTGGGGCAAGTGCAGTTAACTATGTAATGAATCATTAAAATTGGTTTGGTCTTTAAGAAAATAAGACAAGTGTACTGGTTCAGGATTTTTTTTTCTAAATGTAAAATAAAAAATCATAGCTTTAAAAAGATGTTGGGCTTTTTGGTTAAGATTTTATCAAGTTTTGTGCAAAACAGAGGAATCATTTGCAGATTATTGAGGCCAGGCATTTTGGTTAAGATTTTATCAAGTTTTGTGCAGAACAGAGGGTTAAGATTTTATCAAGTTTTGTTTTGTGCAGAACCGAAGAATCATTTGCAGATTATTGAGGCCAGGCATTTTGGTGAAGATTTTATCAAGTTTTGTGCATAACAAAGGAATCATTTGTCGATTATTGAAAGTGAAACCCAATTTTTACTGAGATCACAGTCCAGAAGAATCTTGCTATATGTTTTTGCATGAAAAAGATAGTTAATATTTGTTGATAATATGCTTTGCTTAAGTAAGTTTATTTCCTCATTTTCTGAGGGCTTTCAAAGAAGATTAGATACAGTGTGTGGAGCTTTTGAAACCCACTTCATATGTGGCAATGCACTCATAAAGAATGTATTTTTTCAGTGGTAAAAAAAAAAACTCTATTGCATGGTAGCTGATTTGGGTCTTATCAGTGTTCCTTGACCCTATCTGTATTAACTAACCACACATTAAATAGCTGTAAGCAGTAAATATAAACACAGGGTTATGGTTGTTGGTATGATGCAATAAACTAATCAAAAGAGCTGCAAATTAAAACGCAATACATTGAACTGATCAAGTTCTTTTAAGAGTTAATCTCTTAATTTTTTCTTAAAAGATCTTGATCAGTTCAATGTATTGCGTTTTAGTTTGCAGCTCTTTTCATTAGTTCCAGAAACGAGAGGCATGTATATTGCCTGATACCAATAACCATAACCCTGTGTTTATATTTACTGCTTACAGCTATTTAATTTGTGGTTAGGTAATACATATAAGGTCAAGGAATACTGGTAGGACACAAATGTTGGAGATAATTCCTCCCGTCAACTTGATGTATCCACCAACCGCCGTACAAGGAGTTAATACATTTAGGTGGACAGGTAAATGAGCCTTGGGTGAAGAGGCATCATATGTTCAATGTATTTTGTGTGTTCATTCAGAGGTTCTAGAACGTAGTAGAAGGGCCGCAGAGCTCCACAGTGAAGCAGACCCTGTTTTGTTTTTTGTCTGGCTCATACTCTTTTTTTCCCCTGTTTTGTTAGCCTTTCGGTCATACTCTGTTATGTGGTTGCTCTTCCTTCACAGAATCCGACATGGTATCAGAGCATAGGGTTATGAATCCCGCTTCACCCGCCATGTGAAGGATCTGAGTGTTGCGAGTGTTGGTCATCCAAGCCAACTTGGTGCAAATAAGGGAGTAGCTGGAGCAGCCGTCTCCATTCATGTGAGGTAAACCCCAGCCACAGTCGCTGGAAGAGCTTTTCAGAAAGCTGAAGGCAGAGCTGAGAGCGAGAGCCGCCATTGGAAAAGGGCTGATTTGGCAACTGCCATGAAAGGTAGAATATGTTATACTAAGAATAATTGTAAAGTTCTATCACCATGCCTCCTTCCAATCCTTTTTTACTTCAAAAGTATCTTTATAATCAGCAAAACGCTTACCCATTCTTGGCCTAACATGTAAGTGGGAATTTCAAAATTGTAACATTGGCTTTTAGGAAAGGATTTGAATTTTGGATTTCTGTTGTCCAATGCATATTGGATGTATCGATTTTGAAGATTGACCCTCCTAACCAATCACTAATGTCCATTTAGACAAGGGAACAATTATGTGTCGATGTTAAGGTGATTATAGATTTACGGCTATAGATGGTTTACTTTGTAGTTTGTATGTTTTTTAAGATCTTTCAAATTATGACGATAAAATTAATATAAATAATATATTTGTCTCATCTTTATGTAATCTAGAAAAACATATTTACTATTCTAAAATATAAACTATGTAATTATTCATAAATTCTAAAATAAAAAAATTCAATTCAAAATCTAAATTAAATTACTAATTATTCATAAATCATAAAATAAGAAAAAGGCACATACACTGCTAATAAAAATAAAGCTAGCATAACCACAAGTAAAGTGGTGGGTGAACACCAATAGGTATAGACAACTACCTAGTTTTGTGGAGATAGTTGGTTGTTAAACAAATGTTAAACATTAAAATAATTCATATAAATATTAAACTAACACAAACATTAAACTAATGAATATAAATATTAAAGTAACATAAGCTTTAAACTAATTAATGTAAACATAAAAATAAATACTATTTAATAAACATACCCCTTATCTTAATCATAGCTTAACTCAAGCTTATTTAAATTTTAATCAAGATGCATTTCAGAATAACAAGATACCACAACCATGAAATGATTCCCCACTCTACACTTGTTACACTCAAGTTAATTTTGTTGATCCACTCAAAAAACTCCAAAATCTTAGATAATATCTAAACACCTATCAGAATAAGGAAACAAGACAGATTTCAGATTTAACACAAATTATTTTGAAACTCCATTTTTATAATTGTCATTCTGATACAATAGAGTACATCCATGGTGGAGAACAGACGCCTAGCCTAGAAAATTGACTATGCAGACTCCATTGCCTGTTGGGGCAAGTGCAGTTAACTATGTAATGAATCATTAAAATTGGTTTGGTCTTTAAGAAAATAAGACAAGTGTACTGGTTCAGGATTTTTTTTTCTAAATGTAAAATAAAAAATCATAGCTTTAAAAAGATGTTGGGCTTTTTGGTTAAGATTTTATCAAGTTTTGTGCAAAACAGAGGAATCATTTGCAGATTATTGAGGCCAGGCATTTTGGTTAAGATTTTATCAAGTTTTGTGCAGAACAGAGGGTTAAGATTTTATCAAGTTTTGTTTTGTGCAGAACCGAAGAATCATTTGCAGATTATTGAGGCCAGGCATTTTGGTGAAGATTTTATCAAGTTTTGTGCATAACAAAGGAATCATTTGTCGATTATTGAAAGTGAAACCCAATTTTTACTGAGATCACATTCCAGAAGAATCTTGCTATATGTTTTTGCATGAAAAAGATAGTTAATATTTGTTGATAATATGCTTTGCTTAAGTAAGTTTATTTCCTCATTTTCTGAGGGCTTTCAAAGAAGATTAGATACAGTGTGTGGAGCTTTTGAAACCCACTTCATATGTGGCAATGCACTCATAAAGAATGTATTTTTTCAGTGGTAAAAAAAAAAACTCTATTGCATGGTAGCTGATTTGGGTCTTATCAGTGTTCCTTGACCCTATCTGTATTAACTAACCACACATTAAATAGCTGTAAGCAGTAAATATAAACACAGGGTTATGGTTGTTGGTATGATGCAATAAACTAATCAAAAGAGCTGCAAATTAAAACGCAATACATTGAACTGATCAAGTTCTTTTAAGAGTTAATCTCTTAATTTTTTCTTAAAAGATCTTGATCAGTTCAATGTATTGCGTTTTAGTTTGCAGCTCTTTTCATTAGTTCCAGAAACGAGAGGCATGTATATTGCCTGATACCAATAACCATAACCCTGTGTTTATATTTACTGCTTACAGCTATTTAATTTGTGGTTAGGTAATACATATAAGGTCAAGGAATACTGGTAGGACACAAATGTTGGAGATAATTCCTCCCGTCAACTTGATGTATCCACCAACCGCCGTACAAGGAGTTAATACATTTAGGTGGACAGGTAAATGAGCCTTGGGTGAAGAGGCATCATATGTTCAATGTATTTTGTGTGTTCATTCAGAGGTTCTAGAACGTAGTAGAAGGGCCGCAGAGCTCCACAGTGAAGCAGACCCTGTTTTGTTTTTTGTCTGGCTCATACTCTTTTTTTCCCCTGTTTTGTTAGCCTTTCGGTCATACTCTGTTATGTGGTTGCTCTGCCTTCACAGAATCCGACATGGTATCAGAGCATAGGGTTATGAATCCCGCTTCACCCGCCATGTGAATGATCTGAGTGTTGCGAGTGTTGGTCATCCAAGCCAACTTGGTGCAAATAAGGGAGTAGCTGGAGCAGCCGTCTCCATTCATGTGAGGTAAACCCCAGCCACAGTCGCTGGAAGAGCTTTTCAGAAAGCTGAAGGCAGAGCTGAGAGCGAGAGCCGCCATTGGAAAAGGGCCGATTTGGCAACTGCCATGAAAGGTAGAATATGTTATACTAAGAATAATTGTAAAGTTCTATCACCATGCCTCCTTCCAATCCTTTTTTACTTCAAAAGTATCTTTATAATCAGCAAAACGCTTACCCATTCTTGGCCTAACATGTAAGTGGGAATTTCAAAATTGTAACATTGGCTTTTAGGAAAGGATTTGAATTTTGGATTTCTGTTGTCCAATGCATATTGGATGTATCGATTTTGAAGATTGACCCTCCTAACCAATCACTAATGTCCATTTAGACAAGGGAACAATTATGTGTCGATGTTAAGGTGATTATAGATTTACGGCTATAGATGGTTTACTTTGTAGTTTGTATGTTTTTTAAGATCTTTCAAATTATGACGATAAAATTAATATAAATAATATATTTGTCTCATCTTTATGTAATCTAGAAAAACATATTTACTATTCTAAAATATAAACTATGTAATTATTCATAAATTCTAAAATAAAAAAATTCAATTCAAAATCTAAATTAAATTACTAATTATTCATAATTCATAAAATAAGAAAAAGGCACATACACTGCTAATAAAAATAAAGCTAGCATAACCACAAGTAAAGTGGTGGGTGAACACCAATAGGTATAGACAACTACCTAGTTTTGTGGAGATAGTTGGTTGTTAAACAAATGTTAAACATTAAAATAATTCATATAAATATTAAACTAACACAAACATTAAACTAATGAATATAAATATTAAAGTAACATAAGCTTTAAACTAATTAATGTAAACATAAAAATAAATACTATTTAATAAACATACCCCTTATCTTAATCATAGCTTAACTCAAGCTTATTTAAATTTTAATCAAGATGCATTTCAGAATAACAAGATACCACAACCATGAAATGATTCCCCACTCTACACTTGTTACACTCAAGTTAATTTTGTTGATCCACTCAAAAAACTCCAAAATCTTAGATAATATCTAAACACCTATCAGAATAAGGAAACAAGACAGATTTCAGATTTAACACAAATTATTTCGAAACTCCATTTTTATAATTGTCATTCTGATACAATAGAGTACATCCATGGTGGAGAACAGACGCCTAGCCTAGAAAATTGACTATGCAGACTCCATTGCCTGTTGGGGCAAGTGCAGTTAACTATGTAATGAATCATTAAAATTGGTTTGGTCTTTAAGAAAATAAGACAAGTGTACTGGTTCAGGATTTTTTTTTCTAAATGTAAAATAAAAAATCATAGCTTTAAAAAGATGTTGGGCTTTTTGGTTAAGATTTTATCAAGTTTTGTGCAAAACAGAGGAATCATTTGCAGATTATTGAGGCCAGGCATTTTGGTTAAGATTTTATCAAGTTTTGTGCAGAACAGAGGGTTAAGATTTTATCAAGTTTTGTTTTGTGCAGAACCGAAGAATCATTTGCAGATTATTGAGGCCAGGCATTTTGGTGAAGATTTTATCAAGTTTTGTGCATAACAAAGGAATCATTTGTCGATTATTGAAAGTGAAACCCAATTTTTACTGAGATCACAGTCCAGAAGAATCTTGCTATATGTTTTTGCATGAAAAAGATAGTTAATATTTGTTGATAATATGCTTTGCTTAAGTAAGTTTATTTCCTCATTTTCTGAGGGCTTTCAAAGAAGATTAGATACAGTGTGTGGAGCTTTTGAAACCCACTTCATATGTGGCAATGCACTCATAAAGAATGTATTTTTTCAGTGGTAAAAAAAAAAACTCTATTGCATGGTAGCTGATTTGGGTCTTATCAGTGTTCCTTGACCCTATCTGTATTAACTAACCACACATTAAATAGCTGTAAGCAGTAAATATAAACACAGGGTTATGGTTGTTGGTATGATGCAATAAACTAATCAAAAGAGCTGCAAATTAAAACGCAATACATTGAACTGATCAAGTTCTTTTAAGAGTTAATCTCTTAATTTTTTCTTAAAAGATCTTGATCAGTTCAATGTATTGCGTTTTAGTTTGCAGCTCTTTTCATTAGTTCCAGAAACGAGAGGCATGTATATTGCCTGATACCAATAACCATAACCCTGTGTTTATATTTACTGCTTACAGCTATTTAATTTGTGGTTAGGTAATACATATAAGGTCAAGGAATACTGGTAGGACACAAATGTTGGAGATAATTCCTCCCGTCAACTTGATGTATCCACCAACCGCCGTACAAGGAGTTAATACATTTAGGTGGACAGGTAAATGAGCCTTGGGTGAAGAGGCATCATATGTTCAATGTATTTTGTGTGTTCATTCAGAGGTTCTAGAACGTAGTAGAAGGGCCGCAGAGCTCCACAGTGAAGCAGACCCTGTTTTGTTTTTTGTCTGGCTCATACTCTTTTTTTCCCCTGTTTTGTTAGCCTTTCGGTCATACTCTGTTATGTGGTTGCTCTGCCTTCACAGAATCCGACATGGTATCAGAGCATAGGGTTATGAATCCCGCTTCACCCGCCATGTGAAGGATCTGAGTGTTGCGAGTGTTGGTCATCCAAGCCAACTTGGTGCAAATAAGGGAGTAGCTGGAGCAGCCGTCTCCATTCATGTGAGGTAAACCCCAGCCACAGTCGCTGGAAGAGCTTTTCAGAAAGCTGAAGGCAGAGCTGAGAGCGAGAGCCGCCATTGGAAAAGGGCCGATTTGGCAACTGCCATGAAAGGTAGAATATGTTATACTAAGAATAATTGTAAAGTTCTATCACCATGCCTCCTTCCAATCCTTTTTTACTTCAAAAGTATCTTTATAATCAGCAAAACGCTTACCCATTCTTGGCCTAACATGTAAGTGGGAATTTCAAAATTGTAACATTGGCTTTTAGGAAAGGATTTGAATTTTGGATTTCTGTTGTCCAATGCATATTGGATGTATCGATTTTGAAGATTGACCCTCCTAACCAATCACTAATGTCCATTTAGACAAGGGAACAATTATGTGTCGATGTTAAGGTGATTATAGATTTACGGCTATAGATGGTTTACTTTGTAGTTTGTATGTTTTTTAAGATCTTTCAAATTATGACGATAAAATTAATATAAATAATATATTTGTCTCATCTTTATGTAATCTAGAAAAACATATTTACTATTCTAAAATATAAACTATGTAATTATTCATAAATTCTAAAATAAAAAAATTCAATTCAAAATCTAAATTAAATTACTAATTATTCATAATTCATAAAATAAGAAAAAGGCACATACACTGCTAATAAAAATAAAGCTAGCATAACCACAAGTAAAGTGGTGGGTGAACACCAATAGGTATAGACAACTACCTAGTTTTGTGGAGATAGTTGGTTGTTAAACAAATGTTAAACATTAAAATAATTCATATAAATATTAAACTAACACAAACATTAAACTAATGAATATAAATATTAAAGTAACATAAGCTTTAAACTAATTAATGTAAACATAAAAATAAATACTATTTAATAAACATACCCCTTATCTTAATCATAGCTTAACTCAAGCTTATTTAAATTTTAATCAAGATGCATTTCAGAATAACAAGATACCACAACCATGAAATGATTCCCCACTCTACACTTGTTACACTCAAGTTAATTTTGTTGATCCACTCAAAAAACTCCAAAATCTTAGATAATATCTAAACACCTATCAGAATAAGGAAACAAGACAGATTTCAGATTTAACACAAATTATTTCGAAACTCCATTTTTATAATTGTCATTCTGATACAATAGAGTACATCCATGGTGGAGAACAGACGCCTAGCCTAGAAAATTGACTATGCAGACTCCATTGCCTGTTGGGGCAAGTGCAGTTAACTATGTAATGAATCATTAAAATTGGTTTGGTCTTTAAGAAAATAAGACAAGTGTACTGGTTCAGGATTTTTTTTTCTAAATGTAAAATAAAAAATCATAGCTTTAAAAAGATGTTGGGCTTTTTGGTTAAGATTTTATCAAGTTTTGTGCAAAACAGAGGAATCATTTGCAGATTATTGAGGCCAGGCATTTTGGTTAAGATTTTATCAAGTTTTGTGCAGAACAGAGGGTTAAGATTTTATCAAGTTTTGTTTTGTGCAGAACCGAAGAATCATTTGCAGATTATTGAGGCCAGGCATTTTGGTGAAGATTTTATCAAGTTTTGTGCATAACAAAGGAATCATTTGTCGATTATTGAAAGTGAAACCCAATTTTTACTGAGATCACAGTCCAGAAGAATCTTGCTATATGTTTTTGCATGAAAAAGATAGTTAATATTTGTTGATAATATGCTTTGCTTAAGTAAGTTTATTTCCTCATTTTCTGAGGGCTTTCAAAGAAGATTAGATACAGTGTGTGGAGCTTTTGAAACCCACTTCATATGTGGCAATGCACTCATAAAGAATGTATTTTTTCAGTGGTAAAAAAAAAAACTCTATTGCATGGTAGCTGATTTGGGTCTTATCAGTGTTCCTTGACCCTATCTGTATTAACTAACCACACATTAAATAGCTGTAAGCAGTAAATATAAACACAGGGTTATGGTTGTTGGTATGATGCAATAAACTAATCAAAAGAGCTGCAAATTAAAACGCAATACATTGAACTGATCAAGTTCTTTTAAGAGTTAATCTCTTAATTTTTTCTTAAAAGATCTTGATCAGTTCAATGTATTGCGTTTTAGTTTGCAGCTCTTTTCATTAGTTCCAGAAACGAGAGGCATGTATATTGCCTGATACCAATAACCATAACCCTGTGTTTATATTTACTGCTTACAGCTATTTAATTTGTGGTTAGGTAATACATATAAGGTCAAGGAATACTGGTAGGACACAAATGTTGGAGATAATTCCTCCCGTCAACTTGATGTATCCACCAACCGCCGTACAAGGAGTTAATACATTTAGGTGGACAGGTAAATGAGCCTTGGGTGAAGAGGCATCATATGTTCAATGTATTTTGTGTGTTCATTCAGAGGTTCTAGAACGTAGTAGAAGGGCCGCAGAGCTCCACAGTGAAGCAGACCCTGTTTTGTTTTTTGTCTGGCTCATACTCTTTTTTTCCCCTGTTTTGTTAGCCTTTCGGTCATACTCTGTTATGTGGTTGCTCTGCCTTCACAGAATCCGACATGGTATCAGAGCATAGGGTTATGAATCCCGCTTCACCCGCCATGTGAAGGATCTGAGTGTTGCGAGTGTTGGTCATCCAAGCCAACTTGGTGCAAATAAGGGAGTAGCTGGAGCAGCCGTCTCCATTCATGTGAGGTAAACCCCAGCCACAGTCGCTGGAAGAGCTTTTCAGAAAGCTGAAGGCAGAGCTGAGAGCGAGAGCCGCCATTGGAAAAGGGCCGATTTGGCAACTGCCATGAAAGGTAGAATATGTTATACTAAGAATAATTGTAAAGTTCTATCACCATGCCTCCTTCCAATCCTTTTTTACTTCAAAAGTATCTTTATAATCAGCAAAACGCTTACCCATTCTTGGCCTAACATGTAAGTGGGAATTTCAAAATTGTAACATTGGCTTTTAGGAAAGGATTTGAATTTTGGATTTCTGTTGTCCAATGCATATTGGATGTATCGATTTTGAAGATTGACCCTCCTAACCAATCACTAATGTCCATTTAGACAAGGGAACAATTATGTGTCGATGTTAAGGTGATTATAGATTTACGGCTATAGATGGTTTACTTTGTAGTTTGTATGTTTTTTAAGATCTTTCAAATTATGACGATAAAATTAATATAAATAATATATTTGTCTCATCTTTATGTAATCTAGAAAAACATATTTACTATTCTAAAATATAAACTATGTAATTATTCATAAATTCTAAAATAAAAAAATTCAATTCAAAATCTAAATTAAATTACTAATTATTCATAATTCATAAAATAAGAAAAAGGCACATACACTGCTAATAAAAATAAAGCTAGCATAACCACAAGTAAAGTGGTGGGTGAACACCAATAGGTATAGACAACTACCTAGTTTTGTGGAGATAGTTGGTTGTTAAACAAATGTTAAACATTAAAATAATTCATATAAATATTAAACTAACACAAACATTAAACTAATGAATATAAATATTAAAGTAACATAAGCTTTAAACTAATTAATGTAAACATAAAAATAAATACTATTTAATAAACATACCCCTTATCTTAATCATAGCTTAACTCAAGCTTATTTAAATTTTAATCAAGATGCATTTCAGAATAACAAGATACCACAACCATGAAATGATTCCCCACTCTACACTTGTTACACTCAAGTTAATTTTGTTGATCCACTCAAAAAACTCCAAAATCTTAGATAATATCTAAACACCTATCAGAATAAGGAAACAAGACAGATTTCAGATTTAACACAAATTATTTCGAAACTCCATTTTTATAATTGTCATTCTGATACAATAGAGTACATCCATGGTGGAGAACAGACGCCTAGCCTAGAAAATTGACTATGCAGACTCCATTGCCTGTTGGGGCAAGTGCAGTTAACTATGTAATGAATCATTAAAATTGGTTTGGTCTTTAAGAAAAT
This sequence comes from Larix kaempferi, assembly GCA_027924585.1. NCBI lineage: Eukaryota > Viridiplantae > Streptophyta > Pinopsida > Pinales > Pinaceae > Larix > Larix kaempferi. The sequence goes on from BSBM01000256.1 coordinate 778,268, forward strand.
AAGACAAGTGTACTGGTTCAGGATTTTTTTTTCTAAATGTAAAATAAAAAATCATAGCTTTAAAAAGATGTTGGGCTTTTTGGTTAAGATTTTATCAAGTTTTGTGCAAAACAGAGGAATCATTTGCAGATTATTGAGGCCAGGCATTTTGGTTAAGATTTTATCAAGTTTTGTGCAGAACAGAGGGTTAAGATTTTATCAAGTTTTGTTTTGTGCAGAACCGAAGAATCATTTGCAGATTATTGAGGCCAGGCATTTTGGTGAAGATTTTATCAAGTTTTGTGCATAACAAAGGAATCATTTGTCGATTATTGAAAGTGAAACCCAATTTTTACTGAGATCACAGTCCAGAAGAATCTTGCTATATGTTTTTGCATGAAAAAGATAGTTAATATTTGTTGATAATATGCTTTGCTTAAGTAAGTTTATTTCCTCATTTTCTGAGGGCTTTCAAAGAAGATTAGATACAGTGTGTGGAGCTTTTGAAACCCACTTCATATGTGGCAATGCACTCATAAAGAATGTATTTTTTCAGTGGTAAAAAAAAAAACTCTATTGCATGGTAGCTGATTTGGGTCTTATCAGTGTTCCTTGACCCTATCTGTATTAACTAACCACACATTAAATAGCTGTAAGCAGTAAATATAAACACAGGGTTATGGTTGTTGGTATGATGCAATAAACTAATCAAAAGAGCTGCAAATTAAAACGCAATACATTGAACTGATCAAGTTCTTTTAAGAGTTAATCTCTTAATTTTTTCTTAAAAGATCTTGATCAGTTCAATGTATTGCGTTTTAGTTTGCAGCTCTTTTCATTAGTTCCAGAAACGAGAGGCATGTATATTGCCTGATACCAATAACCATAACCCTGTGTTTATATTTACTGCTTACAGCTATTTAATTTGTGGTTAGGTAATACATATAAGGTCAAGGAATACTGGTAGGACACAAATGTTGGAGATAATTCCTCCCGTCAACTTGATGTATCCACCAACCGCCGTACAAGGAGTTAATACATTTAGGTGGACAGGTAAATGAGCCTTGGGTGAAGAGGCATCATATGTTCAATGTATTTTGTGTGTTCATTCAGAGGTTCTAGAACGTAGTAGAAGGGCCGCAGAGCTCCACAGTGAAGCAGACCCTGTTTTGTTTTTTGTCTGGCTCATACTCTTTTTTTCCCCTGTTTTGTTAGCCTTTCGGTCATACTCTGTTATGTGGTTGCTCTGCCTTCACAGAATCCGACATGGTATCAGAGCATAGGGTTATGAATCCCGCTTCACCCGCCATGTGAAGGATCTGAGTGTTGCGAGTGTTGGTCATCCAAGCCAACTTGGTGCAAATAAGGGAGTAGCTGGAGCAGCCGTCTCCATTCATGTGAGGTAAACCCCAGCCACAGTCGCTGGAAGAGCTTTTCAGAAAGCTGAAGGCAGAGCTGAGAGCGAGAGCCGCCATTGGAAAAGGGCCGATTTGGCAACTGCCATGTGAGTGGAAGCCCATGAATTGGAGCGTTTCAGAGTGGAGTGAGTGAGCTTCTTTCCTAAGGCGTTTTGTGCGGTTAAGACAGAAATTTGGTGCAGAATCATATTCATGCAAGAGTCGTTTGGAACAGTTTCTTCATCAAAAATTTGAAGCATTTGCCCTCTGAGGCTTGAATCATAAGAAAGATGGAAAAAGCATGGGAAAAGGGAGTTGAGGCTGCCAGAGGCAGGCAGAACCCTTCTGAAATCGTTTCTTTAACCCCAGACGGGGGCCAACCCTGCTAAAGAACAGCCTGTAGCTCAAGCTCCCACCGAAGTGGTCGTTGTTGATAAAAAAAGGCTGAAGAAGCACGTGGTAAGGAAGAAGTTCGATCCCCGGCGGGTTAAGCGCTGGTGCCGCAGCTGTGGTAAGAATTTTACTCGTGGCCGCTGTTATTTCATTTGTTTTTTGCTTGGATTGACTTGGCATCGACTCATTCCCTTCTCTGTGGAGACTCTGTGGAGATTATGGTGTCCTAGAGGTATTGTGATTTGGGGTTTTGGCCAATTTGAAGTCATCCATGGCCGTGGATATATTTTTGTCGTAGCCGACTGTAAGCTGGCCTGTTTGGATTCTTCAAACCAACTCTTGCACGGCAAATAGCTCGACTAATAGCTTTAACTGCCTCATCTTGCCCAATGATGCGTTGGTGGAGTGTTTCCTCCATTTTCAAAAGTTTGTCAGACTCGTCTGTTGACACTTTTTTCAACTGGAATGCCTGTCCATGCACATACGATTTGTTGAATATCTACCTCCGTCACTAACGGACTTGCCTCTCCTGCTTCACTCTCAGCCTTTGATTTCTCTTTTCCTTTCTCTGTTAAAGCTGAATTGAGGCCCGCACACAATTTTGATTGTTCAGGATCCTCTCCATCTCCGTCCCCATCCTTGCTGCTGGGTTTGGTCTTTGCCCTGGTCACAACAGCTGCATCACCATTTGCAGCAAGCCCTGCACTGCCTCCGTCATCTAACACGGCACGAATCTCCTCCTCCCTTCGCAAATCCTACATATTCCACGGCGCAGGCTGTCCTGCATAATCTGATGCTCTACAACTTTGCCAAACTTGGAGAAGTAGCCCTTGAACTCATCTTCTGTAATTGATATGGGTCATCATAAGTCACAAACCCAAATCCCCGAGGCTGGCCAGTGAGACGGTCTTTCATTACAACAGAGTCTGATAATTTCCCGTACTCATTGAAATACTTTGTAAAAGCGCTTGATGTGTTACTCCTTGAGCACAAGTAGTGACAACGTTCCTGTTGTGATGATATATTGTGCAGCCGGAACTACTCCTTCGTCTAATTGAGACATGGCTTGAAGATCAAGGAGACTCTCTGTCTGTCTTGGAAATAGAGGAAATACAATTTGTCAGGAGGTTGTGAAAGAAGGAAAACCGCACAACTAAAAGTAGAAGTCGCTATGATCGCTCTGTGAAGTGGACAAATTTGTGGTGAACAGAGCCAATCAAGGTGCCCGTCGGCTTAAGAGGATTCGATGAACCGTGCAATACAAGGAGCCAAATTTGCAATCATCAATTGACATTTGGTATCTTTGAATTGGAGGGCCACCCAAAAAAAAATCTGAAGTTGTTTTCATCGCCCCAACAGGTGAATAATTTAAGGCAAAAAAGACACTAGAAAAGCACTTGAAGACAAATCCAGGAGGGCCTTCTATCTCTGAATTTGATTGGAGCACAGGTGAGATAATACCAACAAGGAGATCGGCAAGGATAAGTGAAAAAGTTAAGGAATCACCGGTCAACACTCCAGAAAGCGAATCCAAAAAAAAAACCCGAAGAGATCCAGGAAATCTAAAGGTGATCCAGAAGATGTAGAGAAACAAGAATCGCAAGTAGAAGCTAGTAAGGAAGAGGAAATGCACGATACCCGTCATGGGGAAGCTATGCACAGAAACAAAGAAAGCGTGGCCAGTGTTTGCGTTCATCCGTTCTCCAGTCTCCTTAGAGTCACGGTAAGAAGCTGAAGACGAGAGCTACTTATAGGTTTAATTATTTTGTATCTACGGTGATAAATTGCAGAGGATGGATATTCTAGTGTGGAGGTTCGTGTGACTCACATGCCGACGTGAAGAAGAGAACCTGTTGAAGTCTGCTGACCACCAATTGTGTGCAACCCCCAGCCTGAATAGAAGAAGAGAAGAAATGGGTTACAAAAGGAGACTCAGGCAGATTAAAAGAAGGAATACAAGGGCAGAGGTGAAAGCCGAGGCAGGGTTAGAAGCACAGAGGGTTCTTTGTGAAGAAAAGATGGATGACGAACGCGCAGGAAAAAGTGCCGATAAGGAGGTCGTTGCTGAGGATAATTGGAGCAGCAGAGTTCTCCTCGTACCCCCACATTTTTCAGGTAAAAATTATGAATTTTGGGCTATTAAGATGAGAAGCTTTCTTAGAGCAGAGGATTTGTGGTGTTTAGTTCAAGATGAATGTGTGCATCCCCTAGATTTAGAGGCTTTTGAGGCCTTGACAAAAGACCAAAAATTGCAGAAGCATGAATTAGCCTTGCATCTCATCCAACGAGCTGTGGATGAAAGTATTTTTGACAAGATTGCAGCAGCAAAGACTTCCAAGGAAGCATGGAGAATCTTGGAAGAAGAGTTCAGCGAAAGGGGGAGTAACATGTGCAAGCAACCAACAGTGTCATAGTCCGTTGAAGAAGTAGCAGTTGAGAATCCTGCAGTTGAAGCATAAGACAGCCAAGCTGTTAGTGAATCCCATGGTGTAGAGACACTTGTGGATGAATACGAAAATAGAACTGCTATTGCAGCAGTAGAAACTCCAGCCATAGAAGCTGTTGAGAAATTCGGTGAGCCACACACAGTTGTGGATAATGAATTTGAAGAACCTGCTATACCAGCAGAAGCACTTTCGCATGAAATGGTTGAGGACTCTGTCAGCCAAGCAGAGCCAAATATGTTTGAGAACAACAAAGCCCACTGTGCAGAGCCACAAGTGGATGAAGATGATGTTGAAGAGGAAGCTGCCATAGCTGCAGCAGAAAATGATGAATCAGCAACTCAAGAAGTTGCAGGACAGCCAGTAGAGGCTGAAAAAGAAGCTGAAGGAGTAGAACAAATCGAAGAAGAAGAGCTCATGAAGAGCATGCCCATGAGGGTAGAAGTTTTTCCTAACAGGTTAGATGTTTGTGCATGTGCAGGTGCATATAGGAATTAGCTTGCAATTGAGCAAAATGTAAATGAAAATGATGATGAAATCATTCAAGAGTTTCTAAAGAATGTGGACAATGTGATGTCCTTCTTTGAAGCAGAAAATGGAAAAGAAGGCAGTATTGGAGCTAATAAGCATAATGAAGATCATGAAGACTGTAACTTTATTGAAGAGTTTGACAAGATTATTGAAAGCTGCATGGAAGATGAAGCATTTGAATCCAAAGATGATGGGAATTATGACATGCCAAGAGTGCTTAGCAGCACCATTAATGAAGAAATCTGCATTGAAGATGCAGAGGAAGAAGATAAACCAGCTGAAAACATTTTTATGAAATGGAGTTTTGAAGAAATCAGACACTATTATTAGCTGATGTCATGGCAGCATGCCAACGAAGAGGATGAAAATAAAATGAAGGATGTGATCAGCATATGGGATCTTGAAATTCCCACAACATACGAACTAAACATGCTAAAATCAGAATTTGAAGATGAAGACACAAGGCAGAATGTCATTGAAGAGTTTGTAGACATTGATGGAAGAATCAAGCCCAAGGAGCTTAAAGAAAACATGAAGAAGAAGGTGAGAATGAAGAAGAAGATGAAGAAGAACGCTGAGTTCAAAGTCTGGAGCAAATGAAAGAAAAAGAAGCCGCTGCATCAACATGCAGCAGACAAGAATGGTAAATTTTGAGCTTTGACATGAACTAATGTAAGCCTAGCTGAGACTTAGACCAGCAGGCATTAATGTTTTATGTTTTTTTTGTTGAAAGCCCATGAAGGCACTGTATGTATGTGTTAGATGTTAATAGTTTGTTTATGGTCGGAATTAAGGGGGAGTGTTGGAGATAATTCCTCCCGTCAACTTGATGTATCCACCAACCGCCGTACAAGGAGTTAATACATTTAGGTGGACAAGTAAATGAGCCTCGGGTGAAGAGGCATCATATGTTCAGTGTATTTTGTGTGTTCATTCGGAGGTTTTGGAACGTAGTAGAAGGGTCGCAGAGCTCCACAGTGAAGCAGACCCTGTTTTGTTTTTTGTCTGGCTCATACTCTGTTTTTCCCCTGTTTTGTTAGCCTTTCGGTCATACTCTGTTATGTGGTTGCTCTGCCTTCACAGAATCCGACAACAAAGTCAGCTACCATGTAATAGAGTTTTATGTTTTTTTCCACTGTAAGCCTAGCCTCTGCAATACCCCCGAGTTGCAGAAGGATTCTGAGCAGTTGGTCACGTCTCTTACCCGATGTAGAAGGAGTGGGAATGGCAGACTAAATGGTCAGGGAATTCCTGGATGATTTGGTCGGCGCAGAGGGGTTTTTGAAGTATTTGAAAGGTGCCGTCCGAGCTAACCAGCTGGATGGTTTTTTCTTTCTCCTTCATGCCCCCCGCCATGCAGGACGCATAGTTGCCTATATTTTTTTCTCTCTCGCTTATTCTCAGTAAGCAAAGCAAGGCCTGGAGATAGAGAGATCGATGTCAGAGATCGTGGGGCTTATTCTCAGCAATCAGAAGAATCAATGTCAAAATTCGGGTATTATTTGGAGTGAATTTGGAGATAGAGAGAACGACCTCAAACAACTATTATTTGGAGTGACTTAACGAGAGGACAAGTTTAATAGCGAGTTGTTTTATTGTTATCCATTCATTTTTCAAAGCTTCAGAATCAAGATTTATAATTATTAACGTGGAACTATATGATAGCACAAAATCGCTATAAATTTAGGAAGAATCTCCGCTTTCCACGTAAGAAATTTGAATTGGTCCCATTATTCTGGTTTAAATCACAACACGTCGCTCAATTTAAATCAAAACACGTCGCTCAATAAAGAAAAATATAGGTGGTAATATGGTTATTGATTTTGACTTTGCCTTTGTTTAATGTTTGACTGTAAAAATACCCGTTTCCCAAAGTTGGGCTCGTGGCTTTGCACTGGTCTGCTGGATTTTCAATTTCAGTTTTAGTTTGAATGAAAGAGTGATCTGCTTATTATGAGAGGTACTCAAATCATGAACGAGAATCACAAGAACAAGGTTGAGCGGTGGATCATTGGAAGTGAACCTTATCTTGACACAATCCTGATTTGAGTACCTCTGTGTCACTCTGATCTCAAAGGATTTGACCACTACTTTTCACCAAACCACTTATAATGACTGTAAACTTCTCCAACCATATTTATATAAAAGTGTCAAATATCAAAAGACAAAATTGGCACACAGCCCATTTTTGTCCGCTTAACCCTAAACGAAGCGTCAAACTTAGTTTAGGAGGTTCCAGAAAACGATATCATTCCTTTAAAAAGAGTACCTCAATTCTGTCATGAATGGTCAATCATCACGTAAAACAGCAATATTCTTCCACGTCGGTAGCTTTTCTTCAATGAAACCAACATCTAATTCCTCGCTTCTGAAGAATTTCGTGAAGACAATATATAAAAATGTTCATTGCCATGTGAATAAATGTTCATTGCCATATGAATAAGCATCTATTTGGGAGACGAAAGACTGCGTGGCTGCATTCTAACAAAATCCACGTGGACATTAAAAAATGCACGTGGCTGCATTTTAACAAAATCTACGTGGTTAGAAAAAAAGAAAGAGACGTCGAAGATTCGATTTTAACTTTATTATTCAATCAATCAACCTCACGTGTCCGTCGTTTTTCATACGAAGAATGTGAAACGATCCTTTGTAGTCCATTACAAATGCCAAGTGTTTTCATCCTTTTTATTGTTTCTAACTTGTACTATCCATATAGTACAGGATACGGTAGAGTGAAGTTCCATCCACCATTTTACAATTTTCACATTCTCCCCATTTTCTATTCTCGTTTATGATTTCTATGTTATGTATAGAAAGAAGCTTCAACAACCCAAATAGTTTTATCATTTATTCTTGTCCAAAATTGAATATGCAAGAATCCATTCACTTGTTAAGCACATTATATTACATTACACGAAAGATGTGAAGGCAACATACGTTGTGGCAGCTAATACAATGGGTTAAAATGACCTTCATATTCATCAAAATATATGGAGGATGAAGCACTAATTAGAGAGATCAACCTCCATTATCATTATTTATCTACTTCTACAAATTGAATTTGTATCATGGTTTTCAATTCTTAGTTTGATGTGTATTTATATTTTTTCATTTTTCTTCATTTGACATTTTAATTAGATTTGTATGTTTAACATTTTAAGAAGACTTGTATAAAAATATGTTGCTATATATTGTGATATTAAATTTTTATTATTAGATTTGTATTGTCTTATTAGCCAATTAGGACTTGAATTGTAATTGTATGGTCAATTAGAATTATAACTCTCTGTCTCTTATATATATCCTATATATATACCAAGGAGATATAGTTTTAAGATCATCTCATCTTGTATTGTGTATTTGATGCATTGTAGAAGGAGGATGTTGCATGAAGAGATTTCTTATTCATTTCTTTATTTTGTTATCAAGGTGTTGGGTTACTCTTTCTTGGTTACTCTTTCTTCTATTTTTATGGTATTTTGGAAACACTGTACACGACATTTGGTATAATAGTCATTTTCATAATAACTTTTTTATAGGGTGGTTTCAGATCAAGAAATTTGTAGGAGAATTAGAAGAAACAACAAGATACCTATGATACAAAGATCAAGTCTTGTTTCATTATAAGAAAAGAGTTATGGTCTATGGAATGTATGCTATTTTATTAGTTTGAAAACTAGTCTCAAACAAGTGTTTTAGGTAAATCTGTTATATCTGAAGATTGAGGACTTCAAATTGAGTGTCAACTATTGTAACATATAGAAGACAAACCATATTTTTGTGGTAAAAATTTCATAAGTAGTGAAATAAATTCAAACACATGCCAAGACATACAGTTTTGTAACAATTCTTGGGAACGCTAGAATAATTTTACTTTGGAACATTAGAATTGGGTCAAACATGTGACATTGCAGAGAAGACATACCAAGATACTACAAGCTGAAATTTTAGACAGAGAGGGTTCGAAATTTTAGAGATAATCCAGGAGCAAGGTTGTCTACCAAGACAAGCTACAAACTAGGGTTTTTGAAGGCATGTTAACTTTAAACTTGCATAACTTTTGATTGCAATATATGTTTTTGGTGACCAAATAAGGGAAAATTTTAAGAACCCCCCTAAATTTCTATGTATAATGATTAGGCTAATCTCCATGATACATAGGAAAATATGAAGGCTATTTTATTACTTAAATAATAAGTATATATAATTTTTTGGCAAATGTCACACCAAATTATATAATCTTGTATAATCTGGGAGAATCTTTTACTGAATTATAAAATATTGTAAAAACTTGGCGAATCTTTCACTAAATTATAAAACCTTGTAAAGTCTTCGTGAATCTTTTATTAAATTATAAAACATTATGAAGATATGCGAATTTTTCAATAATGCATAAACCACATATAATAATAAAACAACATATTCATTAAACTATAATATCCTAGAGAAAGAGCCATTATCCGTTACTTGTTGAATTACGATAATTTTTATTTGATTTCTTTCCTATTCACATAGGATTTATTCAATCAATTCCATTATGATACAATTACATCAAACTAAGTTTGGCTAAAATCCATGTTTTTCCATTGTCCTAAGTAACCAAAATATCAACCTATGAGTTATTATTGCAATCACATAAAATAACATCATTAGAGTACTCTGAAGTATCAAACCCTTTGACCAATTCATATGCATCTAAACCCTCAAACGCTAGTCATTAAGCTAAATAAGGGTGATAAAATTAAGAAAAATCCATGTGGAAGCTCAAATAAGGGAGTAGAAACTGAAAGAACAAGAGTTGCACGCACCTTGGTCATTGCCTTGTAGAAATACAAACAATAATAATATTCTAATTATATACAAAAAAACACTAAACAATAATAAATTGATGTCTATGTTGAAAAAATGTGGGGTTTTAAGCCAAATAACCAACTTCCACATTATATACTAAGATTATATACTGCAAATTTCCAATTATTATTATGTATTCAAAAGTGAGGTATATAAAACGACCAAACATTGTTATTCATGCCAAAAATGGCACCATATTTTGCAACACTTGTAAGCCCAAATATATATGAGAGCATGCTTCCCACACAACTTACAAAAACATTTACTTTATATTATTAAGTCTTTTTATTACATTTTGATGTCTAATAATAATAATCACATACAGGCCAATAACTGGCCTAGATTTGGAATACACAACTACACCAATCTATCTAGACATTCAAGTGAACATATATTCCATCCATTTATTTACCTTTACCAATCCTTTAAAGAATAAGATCCAACCGAATGCCAACAACTGCAAACTTTATTACAACAACAACAAACCAAGAGATGGTTGCATTGTAGAAACATATTAACATAACCAACAAAGAAGGATTACAAATAGATAAATATCAAGTTTGTTTGCTTTGGCTATTGCTTCATGTTTTCATTGAGGGTAAGAGATTTCCTCCATATAAGTTGTTTTATATGTTTCTAAGTAAACGATCCCTACTCAAAATCAAAGTTGAAAGGAGTAAGGCATCTAGGGTCTTCATTGATGCCATGAATACTTGTCAAATAATGGTGACTCAAGGCCTCTTCAATTGACAGGAAACGCAATATAATAAAAATGCATCAGTTGACGAGATAGTAAAAACTAAAATCATATAGCATAGATTCAATGTCCAAGTATTTCCCTTCTCCAAGACTTGAAACTATCCTCGAAAACCCAAAAATAATAAAAACTAACTAATTGTATAAGTTGACCCATATAATACCTATGATACACTTGCTTGCCTCGAATACAAGCATTTTTCAAGTAAATCTGCAACATCCTCATCCAAGTTAGGAAGATTTTGAACAAAAGGTTGCTCAAGGAACTATCAAAATATTGAGTGCATGCACCACTTACAATATGGTACCTCGGTAGATTAGTAAATTTGTTTTTCAATACATTAAAAAATAACAACACCATGGAAATGTCTAAAAAAATTCAATACCTTTTTCCTTAGGGAGACTCTATCAAGTGAGATGATAGTTGTCAGCATAATGTAGAATATGAACATATCATATGGGAAAAGTTAAAACGTTTTGAATGTTGAAATATAATCCAGAAATATTTGAGCTACTTTCTTGAAGTTTCATGTAGACATACAATAAAGGATTTCATACACCTTCAAGATGACATACTTCTTAGATTTATCAATTCCTTTTGAAATTAAATCAAATCCCATGGAAGAGAACCCAAGCTCAAGGGTGTGGAAAAATAAGTCCATCTACTAGCCTACAACAACTATCTTCCCCTCAGTAAATTTGATTTGCTCCAAATCCTTTTTGTATAGAGATAAAATGAGTAAGGTTGACATGTATTCCACCAGGACAAGAATATTCATAAAACATATTTCAAAATTATAAATTTGTGAAAAATGTACAAGTATCACACAGTTATAATATACCTTCTCACCAATGCATATGTAATAGGGTGAAAACATGAAGTTGGGAAACAATTTTGGCTTGTTTTTTACAAACAAAACTGCTAAATTTTATGTTTTTCAAGTTCGACCTCTTCAAAACCATATCTCCCTTAGGAATTTCAACTTGAAGTAAACATAAAGGTTTTAGAGAATTGAATTAGATTTCTACTCGTATTTTATAAAAAAAAATTATGGACATATCGTGGGACAAATTTGTTGTCAACCAACGGCATATACTTGAACATTTTAGGTATGGATAATGAGTGACCTGTGTTGACGTCGGTTTTTGATAGATGGTTATTCATTTTAGGGAAAAAAATTGTAGCCTCATAATCTACACACACTACACTTGTTCATGGACTATATTTTGAGTCTTTTAAGACTTTGGAACTTTTTTTTGTTATTTATCGAAACAACATATGTTCAGAAAATGGTGCATTATCGACACATGTTTTTGTCTTTGCATTTTCTTTCAAATGTGACTCTTATTGGAAAAACGAAAAGCACCCTTTTGAAGAGGACGAGCCAATTATAATCTCTATGAACTTTCAAATTTTTTGGTGTTGTCTTTGTTATGATATTGAATTTTCATTTCGGATGATTTTCAGAGTAATAAAATTCTTAAGGGATAAGGTTTAGAAAAAAAATATTAATAAATAGAAATTTCAAATCGAAATAAAACAATTATTATATCATTGGAAACTAGATGCAGAGATGAATCCATTGCTACCAAGTCCCACAAATATTACTTAAAATTTGCAATGGTTTGGGCTTGCTGAAGTTGCAGGTTCCATAAAGATGCCAGATATTTTCAGAGGTTTTGTTGACCATAAACTCTTGGCTGAAAAATAACTTCCAAACTCTCGGCCGAGAGTTTAGTTTAAACTCTCATCCGATATCTTTTTTGAAAATACAGCATGGTGATTCATTCAAACTCTCGGCCTGGATTTTTTTAAACTCTCGGCCTAGAGTTTGAACTCTCAAACATCTCGACCTAGAGTTTTTTAAACTCTCGGCCAAGAGTTTGAGGTTGACTTTTTTTTCCCTATTCATCCGTGACCCTCTTTTTTTCACTCCGTTGTCACGGAATTGTTTTCCAGCTTCGTGTTTTCACCCAATACAAGGATTTGGGTATATGTGCCTCCCATACTTCACTCTCAGCTAGATTCCGATCTATATTCATAACCATGCAAGCATATGAAATGATAGTAAATAATTTGCCTCTAACAATAATGCAAAAGAAGCTAACTAGTAAAAATTCTTCCTACAATAATATTCCTATGAATGATAATTCCTTAAGATATAGTGATTTTTCAACAATTCTAGTAAAGATAGATAGATAAGATAATTTATTAATGTCCAACAAATGACCACAACAAAGTAGGTCACAAATTGAAGAAAGTCCTGCACAATAGTGTGTTAGATGGTTGTTGACTCATCATCATCTAGAAATTATCTCTCTATAAGCAATAGGTGATCATTAAAGGCCCTTCTCCATAGAATTATGTGTGCATCTCCCTTTCTATGTTTTCTCAAAACTTGCACAAATTGCTCATTGAGTTTCAAAACATTTCATTGAACATAGCATAATGTAAATTGGGTTCTACATTTGTGTGGGATGATGCCATTTATAAAAGGGGATCTCTATAAATATTCTAAATGGGTTTGTTTGTCACTCGGTTATGACTGGTAACAATAATGAGCTAGATTCAGGATGCTTTTGTTACAACCATTATGCCATTGCTCTTTTTTTGGAGATAGATCTAGCTAGAGTCTTACCTCTGCTTTCTCAACATCTTTATGTGCAGCATCAAAAAACTCCTTTATGGCTGAAGTGATAGGCTCTATGGTTACCGCATCGGAAGTGTTTATTCTCTTCTTTATCATCTCTGCATATAGTTGAACAAAAATCCCCACCAAAAATGATGAAAACAAATGTTGTTGAGAACAATGTAATATTTGACTAATTCCCCAAATTGACACATTACCATTTCAAAATTATCATATTCCCAATTTTTTTACGAATTGGCAGTTATTTTATCAAGAAAATATTTGATGAATTCATATCTGCTAATCAGTAGACACTTGATCTCATTACCTGGGCCAACAACTTCTCATCAGTAGGGAGCTTGAGATCATCCTTGGTCTGTCCAGATTCAGTCAGCAAGCTAACCTGCCACATTAGTTCATATAAAACATTATCAGCTAACGAACAAACATTTCGAAGTAGCACAAGGCAACACAGAGAATCCAAAAGACCTCCCAATGTAAGGTAATAGAATACTAGTATAAACAACATATGGCACCCAAAATCTTTATGTTGTGTCTTACGTATTTGGTCAAAAAGCAATATGCTTTGGTGATAAATACTAGTATAAACAACACATGCCACCCAAAATATTTATACTGGGTGTCTTACGTATCTGGTTACAAAGCAATATGCTTGTACCTAATTGGAGAAAATAGATATCAATCAATACCTTAGTTGTTTTCTTGGTTACAGATATCCACCTAGATCAGTATTGCAGCTTCAAAACACATTGACAAAGTCCCATCATCAAATCAATGGGAAATAAACACTCTTGGAATTTTCGAAACTGCAATTGAAGCATAAATGAGAAAAAATTGGGTAGTTTTGTATTTGTGGCTCAACAAGATTTCCCAAGATAGCCACAATAATATTTGAATCTCATTGTCACCTACACTGGTCAGAATTAGCTTGGGTAACTTGAATGAGAAACCATACCAAAACAAGAAGGGTGTTTCTTTCTCCTCATTGTAATTTTTCAATTATTAAAGATATTGTAATCCTCTCATCTTTTTCTAATGGCCACATGGGTAGCCATATTCCTTGGCAACTGCACTAAGCTGATGTCTAAATTATTGTGGGGGAGTTAACAATTGATACTCAATCTCATTCCCATACACATACTTCAAAACTTCTACACTTGAAATCATCTAAATTTCCCACAATGTTTAATGAAAATTAGGAAAGATGGCAAATCCCTGTATTTACAAATTGTTCTAAACATGGGCGTACTATAATGACCCTAAAAACAGTAAAAATTTAAAAAAAATTCGTTAGTGTAATAATCTGGATAAGAGATGATGAATGTAAATTAACTTCGACACTGCTAAGAATACGCTACACTGATGCTTCTTTACGACATTTAAATGACTCTCAGTTTCATAAGTTTCATGGCTTTACAGGTTGTGAATCCTACAGCTTTGCGGAAGTGTTGTAATGAATATAAGTGTAAGTCTGTCACTGCAAGGGTACAAATGTTTAGAAGATAATAATGCAAATCTCTTTCTTACAGTTTTAAGATTTTGTGTGCATGTTTATTAAAGTCTAATTGATAATTTAGGTGGGATGGACCTTTATTGGTGTTGGTTGAGGCCCATGGTGTGATGCTTGGTATTTTCAAAGGGCAAGGCACCCCAGCAGGGCTTCCGAGAGGTAGGGGGTAAGAAGATGGAAACTCTTGACTTACTTAGCGAGTTCGCTAATGCTTCCACTTTCTACTTGGTTTGCAGGTGTACTTACAGAGGTGTCTACCTATGGTGCTCACTTCGCAAGTCCAACACTTATTTAAAACTAATGTATGTAATGTTTGGAGGTTGTCACCTTAGAATGCCTTGTTGGAAATTATACTCCTTATTGAACTTTCAATACATGTTGACCTTATAATTACTTGTTGGCATTATACACTACTTGGGGTCTTTGTATCACACCTTGTGTCTCCAATTACTTCATTGATCGTGAATGCCTCTGCCACTATAGAGATCATGGCTAGCATCGAAATATTTGGGGTCAGTAGTGGAATTTAATGCAAATCTACGATGGCACATGGCCAACGTTGCTAGCTATGCCGAGGGTTTCTACTTGGTTTCTACACCATCGAAGGTTCAATTTCGTGGTTCATTAATTTGCCTCTATCTGTGTGTTGGATGCGCCTGAGGGTTTCGTGTACTGACCTGAGCTTGGCTCATGGTCAGCACACCATAATGGGTTTTGTATGCAGAGACGACGACAGGCAAACACGAAGGTAATATCATCCTTGTTTTCTTGCTAATTTAAATGGATAAAAACGATAATAAGCTCAGTTTTCTGACTTATATGATTTCTTGCTCGGCAGGTAATCATTTGGCCCTCTTCATCTGTGTGGCTACTAGTTGATGGCCAAGGCTAGACTTGGAGGCATCGCGAAGGCTAAGTTCAGAGTTCGCCATTACTTATCTCCTCCTCTCGCCTTTGTGGAGTGTTACTATTTGTGTTTGCTATGAGGAAACTCGTGAGCCCGATTGGGTTCACTGCAATAAGATTTAAGTTCCTAGAAGTTTCCGTTGGATGGACTATTGCAAAAAATGTATCTATTAACTTTAAAGGCCCTAAAGGGTCTTAGTGGGAGGTTTTGGCTATTCGTCTCAATGTCATAATTTTGTTGAAGCTTGTCGATAATAATAATGGCCAATATGAATTGGGGTTTGCATTCGAGACCTATGTCTGCGTATTTAGTTTGAATGGGCCCTGGATGGCCTTCTGTATAATTTTGTAAATGTTTGGCACCCTATTTAGTCTCTACATTTTCTTATAAACTTTGAACCTGTTAAGGAGAGATATACAGCTAACTAGTCTCTGCGTTTGCTTTATGTGAATTACTGGTTTGAGAATCTAGATACTTCATGTGGCTATCGTGGCTCCGTCTATTGAAGCTTTGGAATGGAGAATAGGGCATCTACATTTTCTTTTATATGAGGCTTAAACGACCGTATTGAAGAACCCTGGCTACTGTGTCCTTTTTTTAAAATGGTGTTTCTATTAGTCTATAATCTTTGATGAAAAAAATGATTATCTATTAAATGGGTTCCATACTGAAATGTGGGGCTTTACTTTGCTCTGTCCTGCATTATTGTTTTCCTTCCCATGTATAAGATAATTTATGAATGGATGTGTTGTTGCAGGACTATCCTGTAGCTAATCAATTTGTGCTTTTAAATGGAATCTATAATTCATTGGTGCCGATGGTACTCTTATCTTCTGTCTAGTTTAAAGAAAATGTTTCTGGGTAGTAAGAGCTGCTCCAGGGGTTTAATATCTCGACCTGTGGTTAATTATTTTGCAATGAATGAACTCGTATTATTTAGGCTATGAGATTCGATCTTTGGATTGGAAGTCATGACCATCAGGGTTTTCGAATTTAAGATGTACTTAAAAGATCTGCGTTTATAATTGTATGATGTCGTAGCCTTCGTTTTCCTATTGCGTTTTGGTTATGAGAAGCGTTTGACTGGTATTGGGATTCAATATATGAATTATATCTAAGTCTATGTTTTGGAAAATGAATCTACTTGAACTACCTATTGCGTTTAGATGTAAAGTTTGACTATGGGTTGAAATCGTAGAGTTGTTGATAATTGGACTGTGTAGTGTGGCCGAGAGTTTCATTGCCTGGCCTTATATCTTTGTCACTTCTATTTGGTTATCCTCCAATATAGAAAGAATAATAATTAAAATAATTAACAGGCATAGATAAAACCCTGCACTACGAAATTAATAAAGAAATATGATTCAAACAGAAAACATATACATATATAAAAGAAAACATAATAACCCTAACCTAGAAGATAATATGGGGAAACATTGGGAGAAATGCATAGTATTAGGAACCTTCCAATAGAAAAACCCATAGTAGAGTTCCTAGAATTTTATGATGGGCGGTTGTCTAGCAAAGGCTATCTGGATTAGGCCTGCTAGACCCTCCACCGGTTTCTGGGTGAAACCTCTAAGTGTTGATAATGCTTATAATGAGAACATTGCTGAAAAGTAAATTCTAATTTAAATGCTTACATATACTATAACTGGGAAATGGAAGCAATTAGTACCACATACCTGGTTGCTTGGGTACTCGATCCTTTCTTATAGAAACCTGCACACTCAAACAGTAGTTAATGCAAAGCCTTTTGTGATTAGCTAACCTGTTAGGGTGATTTTCCTTAGCTGGATAACTTTGGGGATACCGTGTTCCTCCCAACCATGATCCTACAACTGTTTCTGGTTCTGTATGGATCCCCCTGAGCTGGATTCCAACATGCAAAAGAGATAGAGGACCTAGGGTTAGTGATGGTTCAGTTTCTTGGAGAAAAAGTCTTTTCTTTAGGTACCATCAGAGAATGATAATGAAAAGATAGATGATCCTCAAACTTGGGATCTTCCCTCTTTATGTAGGGGAGTCTTTTAATTCAAACTATTGAAATAATTAGATTCTTTAAATTAAATAATAAATATTTAAAAGATATTATTTAATAAATATCTAGTCCTTTTGAACTAGGACATTTTCAATTGTTTAACTATAAGTGATTTTGATTTAAGCTCTCAATAATAATTATAATAACAATAATTATAATAATAATAATATTTCACTTAACTATTAACACAACATTAATAATATTTAAATAATGCATAAGCCATCTATAATAAATATATTTCATAATTAAATAATGACAACATTATTATTAAATCTCTTAATAATAACATTATCCTTGGGGCCTTTATACATGTTAGTCATAGAATACTACTGGTAATTATCTTTTATTAAATTATGTATCTTCACATGATACTTCTTTTAATCTTTTAAGGACAAGGTCCAATTCTTTGGATGGTCTCGATAAGCTTGGATAGGCACCTCTAGTCTCTCTCTTTGCATGTCATATTCCCTTCTTTAACATGGTAGTCCCCACAGTATTTGATGATAGATATAAGAAAATTCATTTAACCAATTTGAATAGATGTGATGAGAAAACATAAGTGCTATTCAGAGTTCTCTCGACTCAGCACTTTTGAGATCTAGTAACCCCGAGTGCTCTTTAGAGCCTTTTAACTCAACAATCTCACATGGGCGTTACGCTAGTGCAATTCCAGAGCCTTTGCTTAACACTAGTGCTAGAATGTGGTTGTGAGGCACATCTAGAATATTTAAGTGGCCTCGGATCCGGTATTCATTTATCAAGCTTGGAGTGTTCCAGGGCTTATGCAGGACACTCAATGTACATCAGGGCTTACTCCCAGTACATAAACATTCTTCGAGGTACATTGGGGCCCTATGCCTAGTACGTAGGTCACTTGTTTGTTTCTAATTCCATGCTCAACACACCACATAAGTCAATTATGTAAAATCATAGTCTGCACATTAAGTAACAACCAAGTCATCTCAATATATTAGGGCTTGTACCCTCATCATATGCTAATTTAAGAATTATAAACACAACATTAGGGCCTTCTTGCCCAGTCATATACTCAATAACGAAGTCAGTTGGGGTCCATGCCCGATATGTCAATATATAAAAGAATAAATCATAGGTGCTAGGGCTCATGCCCAATACTCAAAATAAAACATAGGTGTTGGGGCCATGGCCCAATATAACAACAAAAATAGTTATCCCAAAAATTCGGTATATTACACGTACCCCCCATCCCATTGACAAATCATTTTTCATCCATAGATATCCAGTATTTGAGGAATTAAGTCACATAGTGATGCACCTTGTCGAACAATTAATAACATCACCAGTAATGGCATCAGTTAGCAAGACCTAGGATTTCAACAAATAAAAGCATACAATATTGATTTTTCATATATTAATATTATAGACAAAATAAAATTTAAATTTATAATTTTAATCCAAAGTGTTGATGAAAAAGCTATAGAATATATCCAATTACCTGTGTAAATGAACAACATTATCGGTACAATTTTTTCATGATAATCAAGCACTTTTACTTGATTCAATGTCCATAATAAGATCATAGAGACATTGTAAACAACTCAAAAGAAAATTGCAGCATCCTTTTGAACATACCTTGATGCCAGTGTTGGTAGCCTCCCTTGAAGCCTCAAGGAGTGGATCAAACATTGGATTGGATGCCATTGTAAAGGCACAATCAACTATGCATCCTGTAAAGAATGAAGCAGACCATTGAAGCAACATGGATAACCAAAAGTGCCATGTTTTATTATCATAGGAATTAATTATAATGAGATGGTTTCATTCCCTTTTTATTATATCAAGATAAGACAATAAACTATTTTTGAGGCTATGAAATTCTACACTCAGACTTCCAAGGAATTCATGTCATTTAAAAGTTTAATCTGCGTGAACCTTTAATGTGTGTTTCAAAGTCCAACGTCATGACATCATTATACTAAAGAACAATTTGATCCCCCGTGTTTGGTGTCCAATGTGCAACTACCCTATAAATTCACAATACTTTATTCATAACCAAAAACAAAACACGACAATTTTTTTAAATCAAAATGCATTATATATTATGTACCCAATGTCAACTGTTTGTAAATGTAGCACAGATAACATACAAAATCAGAAATCATCGATGGCCACTGCCACACCATTTTGATTAACTAATAATGAATTTATAGTTTTTACATATGTTCCTGAATGTTCCTTAAACACTGTATACAAGGCGGTGATCTAGAAATGTCGGTGACGTCTCGAACCTTCGATGAAGTCTCGAACCATCAGTGCAGGATGCATTGCTTGCCAATGGTCATCTTTGCTATAGTGTTAAACATTATCTTCAACACCTCCCTTAATGTTTACCATAAACAACCTTTACATGAAAATAATTTAATATGAGTCACGCCTACCACTTTGGGTCTTATGGCTAATTAGGTACCCATTTACAACATATTAAGACACAACATTCACATCACCTTTTTGAGGTATTTACACTATCCATTGTGCATATCCATCTCCATTTTATCTCAGTATAACAGGGGGAAACAACCACACATTTGATAGTAGACATTGTTTGGGTACACAGGGTACTACCAAAGGACCGAACACCAAGAGAAACCACTTCACATAAACAGATCACAGATCAACACACCGATGTTTTGACTTGGTTTAAACCCTCTTGAGGGAAACACTCCACGGCCCCGGCCAAATAGCTTCTACGAGACAATTTATTATGCAAAGAAAGAAATTTACAAATGAGCTTCTCATAATCAATCAACTAAACAATGACCCTCCATGCTCTTTAAATAGAGATCATGGGCCAATCGAGTGTTAAGCCACGAATCAAGGTTAGGTTTGATTTAAGAGAAGTTGAGTCGTTGGATCACTCTATGTCAGGAACATATCGTGACCATCGGATTAAGTATTTACAAATGCATACTATTGCATACTAAAGAAACACACTATCCCTAACGGATATATTACACAAGTTGATCTTAACTAAATCCTAAGTGTCTAAATATCCTAACATCCCCCCTTAAAAACAACTTGGGATAGGATTGAAGGATTTACAAAAGTGACACTATTAGGAGAAGGAAGGAGGCATTAGAGCCTATCCCCCCTTAATGACAAGTTCCTGAACTCCTAACATAGATAGAAGTTTAGAAAACTTCGCTTCTGTAAGAGACTTGGTGAAGATGTCTGCAACTTGATCATCTGTAGGGAAAAAGAGCACTTCAAGAACACTATCATGAACAAGATTTCTGATGAAGTGCATATGTAGTTCAATGTGTTTGCTGCGTTGATGTAGAACTGGATCTTTGGCAAGCTTGATGGTACTTTGATTGTCACACCAAAGTGGAGTAGGCTGCTGTTGCTCGAATCCAAACTCTGAAAGGATTTGTCGAAGCCATAAAGCTTCCTGACTGGCATTAACTGTTGCTCGATATTCTGCCTCTGCTGAAGAAAGAGCAAGAGCTTGTTGTTTCTTACAAGCCCAAGTAATAGGTCCAGATCCCATACTGAAAACATAACCTGCAGTAGACTTTCGATCATCAGGATCACCGGCCCAATCTGAATCAGTGAAACCAACCAACAAAGGTTTCCCCCCTGTATTGTAATGAATCCCAAACTGAATTGTACCTCGAATATATCGAAGTATTCTTTTAGCTACTTTCCAATGACTTTCATGAGGTGTCTACATATAACGGGCAACACGACCAGTGACAAAGGAAAGGTCAGGATGAGAATGAGTCAAGTATAAGAGACTACCAACAAGCTGACAATATAAGGTGGCATCGACTTCAGGTGAAGTACAAGTGGCAGAAATTTTTACTCCAGACTGGAAGGGAGAAGGGGCTGGTGTACAATCTTCCATGTGAAAGCGACAAACAAGGTCACAAGCGTACTTAGACTGAGAAAGAAAGATTCCTTCTTGGGTTTGCAGGACTTGGAGACCAAGAAAATAATGCAAATGTCCTAAGTCTGACATTTCAAAATTTTGTTTAAGACTGGATTTCACATGGGTTATAAGTTTAGGGTCACTACTAGTAAGAATAAGGTCATCAACATATAGAACAAGTATGATGAGATGGTTTCCTACTTTCTTGGTATAGACATTGGGGTCAAAATGACATCTAGAAAAACCAGTGTCAACGAGAAAGTTATCCATTTTGGCATACCAAGCTTTAGGAGCTTGCTTAAGGCCATATAAGGATTTCTTAAGGCGGCAGGCAAGGCTATAGTTATTCTGAACATAGCCAGGAAGTTGTTCCATGTAAATTTCCTCCAGTAAATTACCATGTAAGAAGGCAGACTTGACATCCATTTGATGGACTTCCCAGTTGTGTAAGGCTGCAAGGGAAAGAACAAGGCGGATGGAGTTCATTTTTGCGACGGGAGCAAAGGTTTCATTGTAATCAATCCCTTCAACTTGGGAAAAACCTTTGGCAACTAACCTTCCCTTAAGTCTTTCAACACTTCCATCTGATGCATACTTAGTTCTGTAGACCCATTTACATCTGACAAGTTTTCTTCCATTTGGAAGAGGTACAAGATCCCAAGTATCGTTCGCCATTAAGGAACGATATTCTTCATGCATGGCTGCATCCCAATCTAGATTCCCTAAAGCTTCTGCAAAAGTTTCTGGATCATGATTCTAGGAAACTTGAGCCAAAAGAGAAGAGGCTCACTGAAACTGAGAACGTGTTCAACGTTGATCTCTAGGATCACCGGCAAGATCACTAGTTGCTTCACATGTTGAACGGACCCATCGAGGAAGCACTTGTGCTGGTGCAACTGGAGGAACATGAGCAGGCGAAGGTGGATTTTCATCCTCACTGTCATCATCAGAAACTGGAGTTGGAAACCTGTCAAGGAATTTGGAAGAAGAATAAGAAGGCACAAACGCCAAATCAGGATCGCAGGCCAAAGATGGCATAATCACCGATTTAGGCTCGCAGGCTAAGAGATTTTCATCAAATTTAACATCTCTTCTAATGATTATATCATGAGAATGTGGTTGAGGAAGTCTATAACCTTTTACATCTTCAAAATATCCCACAAATATGCACTTTTCACTTTTAGGCTGCAATACTTTCCGTTTTTCATCCGGAATGTGAGCCCATGCTTCACTACCAAACACATGAAAGTGACTTACATCAGGTTTAGTTTTACTCCATGCTTCTTCTAGTGTTATACCTTGTAATGCTTTTGTGGGGGTGCGATTAACTATGTAATTTGCACAATTTATGGCTTCATCCCAAAATTGAAGACTTAGTCCCTTAGATTGGATCATACAATTAGCCATTTTTTTTAAAGTGCGGTTCTTCCGCTCAGCTACACCATTTTGTTGTGGTGTATATGGAACAATGTGTTGTTGTTGGATGCCTTGTTCAGTGCAAAAAGTAGTGAACTGTTTGTTAACATATTCTCCTCCATTGTTAGATCTTAACTTAATAATTTGATGACCAAATTGTTTTTCAACAAGGGCCTTGTAGGCCAAGAACATGTTAAATACTTCGCTCTTAAGTTTTAAGAAATAAACCCAAGTGCGTTTGGTGTAATCATCAATGAAAGTTAAGAAATATTTGAAACCAGAAAAGGAAGCAGATGGAAGAGGACCACACAAGTCACTATGCACAAGCTCCAAGGGAACCGAGGCGTGCCAAGAGGCACGTTTATCAAAACTGTCCCGATGATATTTTTTGAGTACACAACCGAAACAAACACCATCTCTGCAAGATACCATCGAAAGACCTGTCACCATATTTTCTTTACATAGTTATTGCAATGAGCAATAATTTAAGTGACCAAATCGCTCATGCCAAAGTTTGCTCAAGTTATCACTATGAGCAACAAAAACTGAAGGGAAAGATGATGACCCAAAGTTGTTAAAATTGTACAACCTGGTAATATCATCAACAATTCTGGTAGCTAGGACCTGTTGAGTGTGATATCCCTCCTTACCTTCCCTTTGTTATTATGTAAAATATGCTTGGAATGACTCCGGCACACGACGCCAAACGAATCACGGTGTTAAAACAAAACCCCAACATCTAGCAATCGTCATAAGCTAACCATTTACACTAGGTTAGTACTATGAAATCTTTTATTACTTGTGGTCGGGTGGACACCTCCAAGATATATATTGGTACCCTTAAGAAGAGAAAATATATATATATAGATATTGGTATGTGAACAAAATATATCTATAATATTATTAACCATCTAACATGTACATATATACACTCATAAGGGAAGGAGGAAGTGTAAATTAAATTAGACGTTAATATTCTTTGAGTTATATTTATATATATTATAGTCTAAATTACTATAATATTCTTGGAAAAGATATTAGTACCTTTATAGTTGAATATATGTATGGGGAGGATCTAACATACATTTATAAAGAATATGTGCATCTAATTAATATAGCATATAGTGGAAACTTTACGATATATGAGTATATATCTTATAGTGGGAGCTATATGCATAGGTGTGTGTGGATACATATTAATTGTATTCAATTATCCAAAACTTATGGAAGAAACTTCATGAATTATGTGAGTGGAGATGGAACATAGCATTTCAGTGTTTTGATCAATTGAGGGGGCAAGGCTATCAATTCAACCCACGCACTTCACAATCAGAGTCTATCCTCCTCGGCTTCACTTTGATTTTATCGATTTGGTATGGCGACGTGTAAAACTAACCTGCTCAGCATTTGTGATGGATTTAATTGCGTCGTATTGACGACATGTCTCACCCATTACTTGGCGTTATTTGAAAACAAAACTTCCAATTGTCAGTAGGGGGAGGCTTACCTAAGAGATCCGTCTCGGTGGAGATTTTGGTAGTTAGGCAGAGTTATTATCTTGCCGTTTGTGAAAAGAGGAAAATAGGGCGCATTGCAGATCGTGATTGAGAAGTTTCAGGAGCTTGTCTCCTTGATTTTTCAATCACTGCCACTTGTCTCTTTTAAATATCCTTACCACCGCCCAGCTCGGGGGGAAACGCCTTCTTAAGGAGGCGCGCTAGGCAGGAAAAAGGGGGGGTGAACAGTCGGTTAGAAGGGTGAAGGGAAGATTGGAGCAGGTGAGAATGGGCGCCTCGTCTTCGATCAAGAAGAGATGCCATATATTCTTGGAGGTAAAACAATTCTCTAATTCTGTGCAGAGGTAAGACATCTCTGCTCTTGACTCCTTATTTGAATCCTTGCATTTAAGGATGTGTGTGATCCCTGTTTCGGGGATGAACTTTTGTTGCCCCACTTTATCATAGGGAGCAGTGAATCCTTCCCAATAATGGTTCAATGGAGATCTGCGTTGATGTATGGTGCTCTGCATTGTATCTCCATGGAGATCAGCATTAGCTTCACCATAAGATCTATATAAGATATTCAATGGAGATCGGTGCTAGTTGGGGGCTCTGTAATTGTGTTATCGAAAGAAGATCTATATGAGATCTATGCTAGTTTCTCTGTGAATTACATTGTAATCATATGGTAGTTAAATGCTCCGTAAGACTCTCAAGGGAATTCATTTTCTTGCATTGTATTCATATGATAGTTATAAGCTGCGTAGAGCTTGAAAGGCTTTGATTGTTGCATGATAGTTGTAGGATATATGTATGCTACATAGATTGTCTTTGAGTTTCATCCATGATGCAGTATAGATTTGTGCATTCGATCAAAGAGATCGATGGATTCTATGGAAGCATTGCTCGGGCTCTCCCTGGACTGCTTATTTTCTACAACTAGTGAATTTTGATATGCAGGAGTTAACCTCAGTATGATGTTCTATTTGCTTTTGCGTTTAATTCCTTTTAATACAGAAAATTGTCACCGAGATCGAGAGATGGACTTTGGTCTCTGCGTATCCTTCGTTTGATAGAGATCGATTCCCGTCTTGTTGAATAGAATTCTAGCAATCTATGATTTTCTTTTATATATTATTGCTTTCAAAATAGAGCTAGCGTCTTCCTCTGTATTTTGGGTTACAACTCCGTTCAATAATATTATATTATTGCTCGTAAGGGAAAGGATAGGGCGTGTAGCCCTTGATCTCTGGTGAATAGTATGTCTTACCTTTTGGGTTTTATTCCTGAGCTCGACCCATGTTTGTGTACATATTGAAAGGCATTTGTTCCATAGATGCGTTCTGAATGGTTCTTATATAATCTCTATTTTTATATTGATCCTCATTTCAGTTGGAACGACTCACAAGTATCAGCTGGTTACGCGTTTATTATTTCATCGTAGTAGCCCAAGCTTGAATCTAGGATTTATGCATATTTTGTGGGGAAAGGACGGTTCCCGATGGAACCCGAACCCATCTAACTGATAAATCTGTTGTAATGTATGCTTTTAACTACACCTATTGTGGAGAAGGGATGGTTCCCAATGGAACCGATCCCATTAGATAATTATTCTTTTGTCTTTATATTTCTTACAACACCGATGTGGAGAAGGGTTAACTGATTGACTGATTTGAGTAAACTCCAGAAGCTACCTATAACCACTGTAAGTAAATATATCATGCCCCCTATTGTATATCCGCTACCACGAAAGTAGATATTGATGCACTGTGATCAGGTAGATTGCATGGACAGTGCGTTGGAGGAGCCCCATTTCATCTTTGCGTTCTCCTGTTGGGTTCTGGTTATACTTCCCTTATTATATAGTTTTATGCCAAGTACCATTATGATTATAGCCAATGATCGGGAAATATTTCGGGTTTGTCCCTTTTTATATGACTAAAGGTATACCTGTTGGTTACATGCATACCTTTAGATGCAAAATTTAATATGCTTTATGAATAGTTGTTAGGTACATGTTTCCTTGCACAGATGATGGGCATTTATCCCTGCATCTTTATTTTACGTTAATGCCATGATGGAATGCAGTTAAATAAGTATGTTGATTTATAGATCCCTGTCGTAGGGGAGGTTAGGTTTGAAAGGTCATGAAAGTACTCTTTGTAAGAGAAGTTAGAGAAAGTGATAAATAAATATTGTGGCCAGTGGTGGCAGGATTGTATATTCTCCTTTGAATAATAGAAGATAAAAAAATGGCTTTGTGGACGTAGCCCAAGGTTTGGGTGAACCACCTGAAAATGGACTTTTTATGTGTGAATCTTTATGTGTATCGTTTTTGTGTATCCTTATGCATTAATTATGAAATGATGGCCTTGTTGTTGAGCAAATGTGTGTTGAAGAATGATAATTAATATTGAACTACTGTTGTTAGATGTTATCTTATGGTTTAATACTAAGAAAGTAGAGTGCAGTTCATGAATGTCATTAATGTTCCGAACATCCATATGAGAAACGAGGTTGGATTAATGTATGGAATGGCGAATAATAATTATGCTTAAGTACTTGATAATATTAGAATGAAAAGGGTATCTATAGAATGGACTTGGTATGGTTCAACTTTTCCGCTTAGATTTTCCCTTTCATAATGGATGTACACTAGGATAAGGTTTTTGGAAATCATGTATGAGTTAAGTTAATTGAATTAACTTATCTCAATGAAACCTTTATGGTTATGGCATATGAATTGGAGTAGTATCTATATAAATAACTACATTTTTTTTATTTCACTGATTTACATAAATTGGGTATGTGACAGATGGTATCAGAGCACAGGTTGCAAACACTCGGGCATAGTTGGGCTCTGTTGAGGAGAGAATATAAGCTGGTCAAGGGAACTCCATCGATAAGAGGCAAACAAAGGATTTATGTTCCAAAGAATCAGCAAGAGGTAATCGACAAGATGTCTTTTAAATCGCAAGTAAGTATACTTCACTTGTTGAAGCATTCTAAAGGAAAAGCATTGTCTATATGTGAGCATTTATATGTTCCCTCCCGAAGATTGAATGATCTTCTATGTATAAATACTAGAGTATGAATATCTCCTCATGCTCTACAATTAGTTTCATTAAAGGATAAGAAAGTATTCCTTAAAAATGATTAAAATAGTTGGAATATGTTCCTATATTTACCTTGGTGATCTTGTTAATAGTTTAATATACGTTGATCGCAATGATAGTAATGAGAATCATAGGAGCGTTTGCATGTTCAAAAGTTCATAAACATATTTAGGATTATGTATCTAATGAAAGATGTACATTCATATCTGGTCGATTGATGCCATTGGTAGGGCTTTAGTACATATATAAGTCAAGTCATAGACATTCATCATAGGTACTTGATTGCTTCAATCATATTTATGAGGATAAGAAAAGTTCTAGGCTTGGAAAGGTGACTATACAAAAGAAGACAGGATAGCAAACATATTGAATCATAAGGATTGAATGAATGATGGTTAGGTCATTATGAGAAGGATTGGAAAATTGTCAGGAATTACCTAGTTATTGATTTCACGCATTTATGTTGGGACGATTGTATTAAGTATGTGCACGAGATTGTAGGGTGCAGGGATCCTTATCATGTTAGAAAAATGCATAAATGGTACTAAGGAGTAACTCCTGAAATTCTCCTTATTAGCTAAATGTTATTGAGAGAAGGTGTAGAAGATGTTTGTACATTATATTGAATATTACATGTGATGGTTTCGATATAGAATATTAGTTTTGTGTTCTTCCTTAATTGTTATGTGACATGGTAGAAAGGAATGATTAGTTGATTTTATAAATATATAATCTTCAAGGTTAATGTAAGTAATGTTACTATCCAAACCATAGATGGTTAGAAGAATTGTAAAACTTTTATGAATGTTTAACAAAGGGTCATCCTCAAGGTAAAAGATTGAAAGGATAGGAATTAACTTCATTTGGTTAAATGGACATTCTACTGTGAGAAATTTTCTAGGACTAGGAAATTGCCATCCTTGTGAATGATTTCATGACCTTCGACTTAACTCTACTTCCACAAACGAGTATCCTTCGTCATTATAACCTTATCTGAAGATTTCAAGGGATAAAAGAGAATAATTGTTAAGAATCCCCTTGTCTCCTTGCAGTATAGGATTGTATATAATAATGAAGTATAAATGTGTGACATGGGAACATGCTGGTAGCCTTGCTTGAAGGTTCAAAAGGATGATGGTTATAATTACTCAAGAAGTATACATGTGTATTCAAAGTAGTTAAAAAGATGCTTATGATGAAATGTTATGATTTCATTTTTGTATATTCTATTTTCAGGAATCCTTACTAGGAATGTTGGGATACTGGGAGTGGTTGACAGAAGGATTATACCTTCACGTGGTCAAAGCTTTGTGTTATATGTATGGATACTTGAAAATCCGTTAAAGAATGCATGAGTATCTTTTATATATACCTCTTACTTCAGTAATTTCTACTAAGATAGACGTGGGAAACAATGAGTAATAGTGATACTTTTATTTTTGCTCAATAATTATGCCGACTTGCTATTCATGTACAGTTATATGTTTTCTCAAATTGATTATTTTGTTAAAACGGATAGATTATTGGAAACCTAGAACCAACATGAAATAAATACAGGTTAGTAGGATGCGGTAATCTTCTGACGTCCTTATGTTGCCACAAGGAATGACTGTTTTTATTTATTATGTGTTAAGGAAAACATTGCTGACATGGAATTTGCAGGGTAGATCGGAAGTGATCTTTGAGACAGTAATCGAGGTAAACTGGACCCTCGACAGATGAAGGTGAGATATGCGGTCGCCTTTGCAAAGGTATATGGTTATCATTATAAGGTATGCAAGTATGTTTTAGAAAATTGGTTATGCCTATGTGATATTAGTATATACAAAAGAGAAGTTGTATAACTAAAATAGGAAGTGTGTTTGAATGGTGAAGGATAACATTCGAGGTTAAGAAATCATAATGTCCACGGGTCATCATAGGAATAATATTATTTTTTTCAAGGGATTATGTAATCCTATTAAGTAAGTGAGTTATGCTTTGGAAGGAGAAAACGTTTACTTCAGATGATCAAGTATGGATATGGTAGTTTGAAGAATGAATGATTTTCTTATTTACAATATTTGATTTTGCTATATAAATTGTTACTAACAATTGAATTTGGCAGATGGCCAAAAACTCGGTGGAACTTGTTGGAAGACAAAAGCTTAATATAATATGCATGGTACAATAAAGGGGTGAGGATGAAAGATCCACATTGCAGCTTTTATTATTGTTAATTGTTATTGAATAAAGAACTAGACCAAATTGGTCCGAGAAATTGTAGGATTACAAAATGTAATGTGACGAAATAATTGATGAATTTGAATGAGAATTTCCTAGACTCAAGCAAGGCGGCTTGTGAAAATAAATTCCGGGACTCAAGCGAGAAGGCTTGAGGGGAATTGTGTAAAGAGTGTTATAATGGCATTGAAATACTCCCTAAAATCAGGGATTGAAAAGCCACTAGGATTCTCGGAGAATCGGCTGGCTGTAAGACCTAGGCAAGCTATAAGAAAATGTATATGTGGGAGGCAGGACGCTGCTTAGTATACATGAAAGAAATGTTTGCTGCGTGAGCACTAAGGTGTTAGGCAAGACATGAAAGAAATGTTTGCTGCGTGAGCACTAATGTGTTAGGCAAGACATGAATGAAATGTTTGCTGCGTGAGCACTAAGGTGTTAGGCAAGGCATGAGAAAAAGGATTGCTGCGTGAGCACTAAGGTGTTAGGCAAGAATCTCCTGGATAAAATGAATGTTGTTTGTTGTTGATTTTGTCAACAGTATACAATCAGGGAACACTAGATTTATTCCATATGTTGCAAGTGATATATGCAATAAAGAACTCATGATTTATGTTCGTGAGTTTGATTATGAAGTCGATGACAGGTTATTACTAAACATTGTTTCTTTTGAATTCCAGTTTCGTGATACAAATGATTGCTGCAAGAGAAGAGCGAACACCGAGGACGGTGTTATTTTTAAAGGGGATGAGGATGTGATATCCCTCCTTACCTTCCCTTTGTTATTATGTAAAATATGCTTGGAATGACTCCGGCACACGACGCCAAACGAATCACAGTGTTAAAACAAAACCCCAACATCTAGCAATCGTCATAAGCTAACCATTTACACTAGGTTAGTACTATGAAATCTTTTATTACTTGTGGTCGGGTGGACACCTCCAAGATATATATTGGTACCCTTAAGAAGAGAAAATATATATATATAGATATTGGTATGTGAACAAAATATATCTATAAGATTATTAACCATCTAACATGTACATATATACACTCATAGGTGTATAGGGAAGGAGGAAGTGTAAATTAAATTAGACGTTAATATTCTTTGAGTTATATTTATATATATTATAGTCTAAATTACTATAATATTCTTGGAAAAGATATTAGTACCTTTATAGTTGAATATATGTATGGGGAGGATCTAACATACATTTATAAAGAATATGTGCATCTAATTAATATAGCATATAGTGGAAACTTTACTATATATGAGTATATATCTTATAGTGGGAGCTATATGCATAGGTGTGTGCGGATACTTATTAATTGTATTCAATTATCCAAAACTTATGGAAGAAACTTCATGAATTATGTGAGTGGAGATGGAACATAGCATTTCAGTGTTTTGATCAATTGAGGGGGCAAGGCTATCAATTCGACCCACGCACTTCACAATCAGAGTCTATCCTCCTCGGCTTCACTTTGATTTTATCGATTTGGTATGGCGATGTGTAAAACTAACCTGCTCAGCATTTGTGATGGATTTAATTGCGTCGTATTGACGACATGTCTCACCCATTACTTGGCGTTATTTGAAAACAAAACTTCCAATTGTCAGTAGGGGGAGGCTTACCTAAGAGATCCGTCTCGGTGGAGATTTTGGTAGTTAGGCGGAGTTATTATCTTGCCGTTTGTGAAAAGAGGAAAATAGGGTGCATTGCAGATCGTGATTGAGAAGTTTCAGGAGCTTGTCTCCTTGATTTTTCAATCACTGCCACTTGTCTCTTTTAAATATCCTTACCACCGCCCAGCTCGGGGGGAAACGCCTTCTTAAGGAGGCGCTCTAGGCAGGAAAAAGGGGGGTGAACAGTCGGTTAGAAGGGTGAAGGGAAGATTGGAGCAGGTGAGAATGGGCGCCTCGTCTTCGATCAAGAAGAGATGCCATATATTCTTGGAGGTAAAACGATTCTCTAATTCTGTGCAGAGGTAAGACATCTCTGCTCTTGACTCCTTATTTGAATCCTTGCATTTAAGGATGTGCGTGATCCCTGTTTCGGGGATGAACTTCTGTTGCCCCACTTTATCATAGGGAGCAGTGAATCCTTCCCAATAATGGTTCAATGGAGATCTGCGTTGATGTATGGTGCTCTGCATTGTATCTCCATGGAGATCGACGTTAGCTTCACCATAAGATCTATATAAGATATTCAATGGAGATCGGTGCTAGTTGGGGGCTCTGTAATTGTGTTATCGAAAGAAGATCTATATGAGATCTATGCTAGTTTCTTTGTGAATTACATTGTAATCATATGGTATTTAAATGCTCCGTAAGACTCTCAAGGGAATTCATTTTCTTGCATTGTATTCATATGATAGTTATAAGCTGCGTAGAGCTTGAAAGGCTTTGATTGTTGCATGATAGTTGTAGGATATATGTATGCTACATAGATTGTCTTTGAGTTTCATCCATGATGCAGTATAGATTTGTGCATTCGATCAAAGAGATCGATGGATTCTATGGAAGCATTGCTCGGGCTCTCCCTGGACTGCTTATTTTCTACAACTAGTGAATTTTGATATGCAGGAGTTAACCTCAGTATGATGTTCTATTTGCTTTTGCGTTTAATTCCTTTTAATACAGAAAATTGTCACCGAGATCGAGAGATGGACTTTGGTCTCTACGTATCCTTCGTTTGATAGAGATCGATTCCCGTCTTGTTGAACATAATTCTAGCAATCTATGATTTTCTTTTATATATTATTGCTTTCAAAATAAAGCTAGCATCTTCCTCTGTATTTTGGGTTACAACTCCGTTCAATAATATTATATTATTGCTCGTAAGGGAAAGGAGAGGGCATGTAGCCCTTGATCTCTGGTGAATAGTATGTCTTACCTTTTGGGTTTTATTCCTGAGCTCGACCCATGTTTGTGTACATATTGAAAGGCATTGGTTCCATAGATGCGTTCTGAATGGTTCTTATATAATCTCTATTTGTATATTGATCCTCATTTCAGTTGGAACGACTCACAAGTATCAGCTGGTTACGCGTTTATTATTTCATCGTAGTAGCCCAAGCTTGAATCTAGGATTTATGCATATTTTGTGGGGAAAGGACGGTTCCCGATGGAACCCGAACCCATCTAACTGATAAATCTGTTGTAATGTATGCTTTTAACTACACCTATTGTGGAGAAGGGATGGTTCCCAATGGAACCGATCCCATTAGATAATTATTCTTTTGTCTTTATATTTCTTACAACGCCGATGTGGAGAAGGGTTAACTGATTGACTGATTTGAGTAAATTCCAGAAGCTACCTATAACCACTGTAAGTAAATATATCATGCCCCCTATTGTATATCCGCTACCACGAAAGTAGATATTGATGCACTGTGATCAGGTAGATTGCATGGACAGTGCGTTGGAGGAGCCCCATTTCATCTTTGCGTTCT
This sequence comes from Larix kaempferi, assembly GCA_027924585.1. Taxonomy (NCBI): domain Eukaryota; kingdom Viridiplantae; phylum Streptophyta; class Pinopsida; order Pinales; family Pinaceae; genus Larix; species Larix kaempferi. The sequence goes on from BSBM01000256.1 coordinate 811,348, forward strand.
CTTGTTGGGTTCTGGTTATACTTCCCTTATTATATAGTTTTATGCCAAGTACCATTATGATTATAGCCAATGATCGGGAAAGATTTCGGGTTTGTCCCTTTTTATATGACTAAAGGTATACCTGTTGGTTACATGCATACCTTTAGATGCAAAATTTAATATGCTTTATGAATAGTTGTTAGGTACATGTTTCCTTGCACAGATGATGGGCATTTATCCCTGCATCTTTATTTTACGTTAATGCCATGATGGAATGCAGTTAAATAAGTATGCTGATTTATAGATCCCTGTCGTAGGGGAGGTTAGGTTTGAAAGGTCATGAAAGTACTCTTTGTAAGAGAAGTTAGAGAAAGTGATAAATAAATATTGTGGCCAGTGGTGGCAGGATTGTATATTCTCCTTTGAATAATAGAAGATAAAAAAATGGCTTTGTGGACGTAGCCCAAGGTTTGGGTGAACCACCTGAAAATGGACTTTTTATGTGTGAATCTTTATGTGTATCGTTTTTGTGTATCCTTATGCATTAATTATGAAATGATGGCCTTGTTTTTGAGCAAATGTGTGTTGAAGAATGATAATTAATATTGAACTACTGTTGTTAGATGTTATCTTATGGTTTAATACTAAGAAAGTAGAGTGCAGTTCATGAATGTCATTAATGTTCCGAACATCCATATGAGAAACGAGGTTGGATTAATGTATGGAATGGCGAATAATAATTATGCTTAAGTACTTGATAATATTAGAATGAAAAGGGTATCTATAGAATGGACTTGGTATGGTTCAACTTTTCCGCTTAGATTTTCCCTTTCATAATGGATGTACACTAGGATAAGGTTTTTGGAAATCATGTATGAGTTAAGTTAATTGAATTAACTTATCTCAATGAAACCTTTATGGTTATGGCATATGAATTGGAGTAGTATCTATATAAATAACTACATTTTTTTTATTTCACTGATTTACATAAATTGGGTATGTGACATTGAGGATCTTGAAAATCCTTGATTACAACTTGGTGAGGTGTAAAGGTCATAGTTTTACCTTCACCAGAATGAGTGATCTGATAGACTAATAACAAATTGCAGGAAATTCTTGGAACACATAGTACATCACTAAAATGATCATTATCTACTGGAACTGTTCCATCTCCTACAACACTTAGAGATCTATCATCACCAACAGATATTTGTTTGGTGTTACATTCATGCATAGTAGAAAAGATGGCTTGATCCTTAGCCATATGATAAGATGCTCCAGAATCAATGAGCCATTCATTTGAAGTAGAAAAAGAAGATGCCTTATAAGAATAACCAGAAGCACAAAGTGCATGTCCATGAGAGGCATATTTTGAAGGCGAATCTAGGTTGATGTGGTGCTTCTTCATTGCTGCTTCCAAGGCTGCCATCTTCTTGAAACACTTAGATTCATCATGATTATCTTTCCCGTAATAGTTGTAATGACGCTCAGTCTTCTTGCTTTTTGGCTTGGATCCTTTGTCATTTTTTAAAGAAGGAGCTGACTGAGAGGGTTTGGGACCCTTGTTTGACTTATTATTGCGAAAATTTTGTTTCTTGGGAGGCTTGGACTTTTCTTTCTATTGGGACAATAAGGCTTTCCCAGATGTATCTGCATTGTTGATTATTCCAAGATGAATGAGTTTATCTTGTTCTCTAATCAAGGAATCACAAAAGGATTCAAGACTAGGATCTTGATAGCTAGCTACATTCAAGGATGCTTTCATGGAGTACAATGTAGATACAAAAATAGAATATGCAGGTCCAGGTTTGGAAAAAATATGATAAATGCATTGTTTGTCTTCCCTCTCAATCTTACATTATGTACATAAGAACTTAAGAGTTTTGTACTTAAATAAATAATCTTGAATGCATGGAAAGTCACTTGGATTTAAAGAAATCAACTCATTTTCGAGTTGGTGACCTCGAATTTCATTGTGTTTACCAAACACATATTCCAACTTGTCCCAAGTAGCATTAGTTTCATCAATTCCAGATATGTGGAATAGCAAATGAGTACAGATTGACATCCCAATCAATCCACGAGCTTCATCACATCTATTTTCCCATTTTATTTTCTTATCATCATTAGTGGATTCTTTTTCTTTCCCTGAGGTAATTCTGAAAAGTCCCCTGCTTCGTAGAACATCCTCTATATGATATTTCCATGAGAAATAGTTGGAACTATTAAGTAGAATATCACAAGGGGTGGCCATATTTGTAAATTAATGGCTATAAAAGTAGAAACCAATATTCTAGATGTGAAGAGCTCGAAAAAATGGGTGGTTTAAAAAAAAACGACACTGAAAACTGACTCTGTATGATGAAGTTATGTTTGAACAAAGAAACTGTTGAAGATGTCCCCAATAGTGACGTGGCAGCTAGAGAATGTCCAACAAAAAAAAAGGACCCCCCTCTTCCCAAGATGAACCTTTTGACAATCACTTTACAAGAAAGTTACTTTAAGTGAACCACTTTTATAAAATAAGTGATTTCACTTTTACAATGATATTACTTTTAAATAGTGCAACAAATAAAAAAAACTTAAGTGACTCACTTGTATTTTTATTTTTTATTATTTAAGTGAGATGCACTTTTACAATAAAATAACTTGAAAATAGAAATTACATGCACTTTTTTCTTTTAAAAGTAACTTCCTAAGACTTGAACTCAAGACCTATTAAGGAATAAAGCAACTTTGAACCAAGTGAGCTAGATTAAAAGGTATGTAAAATATGGGAATGAGGAAGGGTTTTTTTTTCTCGGTTTGCGTGCTTGCCCTTTTTCCTGCAAAAAAAACCACAAATCGAAACAAAAAAAAATTTCCACACTTGCTGAGTTAGATCTTGTTAGCTTGCCCGGAAATTCTACATTTTCTCTCTGTTTCTTATTTGCCGAGATCGCGCAAGGTGCATGGCAAAGAGCATACGCAGCTGAGAAAAACCCTTTCCCTTTCTGTTTCTGATTTGCCGAGATCGCTCAAGGTGCATGAAAAAGAGCCTATGCAGACGGGAAAACAACAATCCAAACCCAAAAAAATCTAACAGTAAAAAAATGATGAAATATGAGATTTTTTCCTTTTAAAAAAAGAAAATAAAAAAATGCGTCACTATAACATTATACCTTCAGATCTGATGAAATACGCGTTTCTGGAGCAACCGGAAACCATTTTCAATCAAACAAAAACTATTTCCCAATGGAAATGATGCTCCAGACGCAATGGACTACCTCCCACAGCCCAAAAATGTACAGAAATAACAGAACTAGAAACCATTTCGAGTTTCGGCAACAGTAGTTCAAGATCTAGATCACAACCGGAAGCGGCACTTCATAAAAGCTCTGATACCATGTTCGGGTACACAGGGTACTACCAAAGGACCGAACACCAAGAGCAACCACTTCACATAAATAGATCACAGATCAACACAGCTATGTTTTGAGATGGAGTGTTTCCCTTGAGCATGGGGGGTTCACCAGTGAGGCAATATCATATCATGTCCATTCATATTGGGGGTTTGAATGCTCTTAAAAACCTCAAAAATATATTTCCCTGTATTGAGAGGTCAAGAGGGGGTTTTTATTTGACATAGTATTATAAATATTGGGGGTTATTTTATTTGGGTATGCTGAGGAATAACCTCCAAATCCTGGGATGGATTCATACCTCCAAATTCATGGGCTCAATTCATATCCACCTAAAACTTAAGGACCCTCAATTTTTATTTGATATTGTTTATGATTCTAAGTTTTGCATAAATCTGATAATAATGTACCAATGATAATATCAATGGAAGTCCCTTTGGATTATTCGCCTTGAGCAATCCTCATTTAATAGCTAATTTAGGCTTGGTTTGAATTGATATTATATTGTTTTTCATCGTTAAGTTAAGAGATGTAGATAATCGGGAGTTTAGAACTTAAATAATTATATTGTATTTTTTGTAGGCATTCAAGTAAAAGATTTAACTCTTCATTTTTTACATTGGGGTTTTGGGTGGGCATTGAAATTCAATTAAACATTTCTTCACGAAAACCAAGAAAAGTGAGATTAATCTTTCTTGTCTCATTGGAACCAAGAAAGTTAGATCAATGTTTCTTAACTAATTATTTTTTTCAACTTTTTGTATTATTCTTTAACATCTTCACATTGCTAATTAGGAAGAGTTGTTAGATTGAGTTATATTTGGCACATTGATAATTGTAATTTCAATTCTTATATGCAAGGAGTCTGTCTTAATATTGTATTGGAACTGAGATGAACATAGGTGAAAATCTAAATCCTTATTTACATACTCTATGTGTTATCGTTACCATGAAATGGTATCATATAAGTTTCACCATCTATGTATCTTTATAACTATTGCATGCTTGAAACCTAACAATGGAGATTTTTCCCTCTCTTGTAAAGATAAAAAAAAAAACTACATATAACCCAAGAAAAGGTAACTGAATGTTATTAATTCCCTTGATTGCAAGAAAGATATGTAGAGGAAGTGGAGGGAATTAATTGGATATTGTGAATGACCCAAATCCAATCTATGCACATGATCATATGTTGTTCTTGAAAAGTAAAATGAATTTTTCTATGTTCATTTGGGTTCAAACATCGATGATGTTTGTTTTGATAGGAAGGTAGGGGAGTCCATGCATGAAAGGGTTTCAATTTTGGATTTTTATGGAATTTAATTTATTAAGCTTATTTTTATGGAGCTTAATTTATCAGTCGTTTACATTCTTTGTTATGTTGATCTCTTGACTAGGTTTTCTTTTTATGCATTTTGCCTTCCCCATTACTATTTCATTGGGTCTTCCACTATCCAATGCTACAAATTGATCACTTGCCCCTGCAATCCTAGTGGGATCATTATTAGCATTATACTATTATTTTATTTAAGATCTTGTTTTCCTATACTAAGATGTGTTAGGGATCCTGTTTTATAAAATTTGATAATATGATGTAAAGGGGGTGTTAAAAATGGTTTGATAAAAATTGATACCTACAATATCTAGTGAAACTAGGGGTTTTCTTAATTGGAAAGACATATTGGGTAGGGGGTTCAATAATACAATTTTAGGATGCATTTTCCAATATTTAGTGAAATTAGGGATATTGTTTAATATCATGCGAATGATAGTGCTATGTAACAAGTTCACTGAGTGAAGCCCGCGTGCCCTCGAGAGGGTTTAAACCACGTCAAAACATCGGTGTGTTGATCTGTGATCTATTTATGTGAAGTGGTTGCTCTTGGTGTTAGGTCCTTTGGTAGTACCCTGTGTACCCGAATAGACATCAGCTTCGATATTGAACTTTGGTAAAACTTTTTTATCAAGTCCATTTTGTCACTTTTCCTCTATCATAAACTTGCACAACTGAATGAGACCAATAATGTGTTTTTGTCAATTGTGCACTCCACAATTTTAGTTGTGGAACATCTATCCATCCATAGTTCTTATGAAAAACATTTTTCTTCAGATTCCATTCAACTCCATGCCACAAATATGTCTATCGCTTTTGTAAACAATTTTTATATGTATTGTATTTTGACTTTTGAAATACACCATGTCTTCGCTTTTGTCCATGATTAACACCTTCACCTGTATGACAATTTTTAGAAGAATCATTTGTATAAACATCCTCATTTGAAGATTTCTTAACCTTATGATCATTGAAGGAATTGTATCCAAGACCCATATATCTAGGTCTACTTTCAATATCAATACGTTCTATACTTCCTTGCTCAAATTTTCCTAGCCCCTTTCCTTTATATCCCATCTTTTGAAGTAGCTTGGAACTAATACCCTTAGTACATGTCTTTCAAAGAGACCAATTTTCTTTTCATTGCTCTTTAACTCTATTTCTTCTACACAATCTATCATTGTTTGTGCATCAACACTTTGCTTTTTCATTTCTTCAACTTTCATTTCTTTCATCATTTCATCTTTTCCTATTAATTCATATGCTATTTCTTCAACCCTCTTGGTCAATCCCACATTACTATTTGTAATATTTTCACACTTTTCTTGTAAACTTTCATTATCCTCTTTTAAGCTTTTGTTTTCTTTTCTTAATTTTGCAACCTCCTTAATTAACATTTCATTAAGTTTTTGAGGGTTGCTACTTGTTCCTTTAACTTCATGACATCTTCTTGGTCAACTAATTTCTTCAAATCATATATATTCTTATAAAGTGATTTTAAAGTTTTCCAAATCTCAATACCATCCTTGAAATATTTAATTTCTTGAAAGACATTATCAGCCACACAACATTTTAAAAGAGCTCCAGCGAACTGATTTCTTTTATCCCAATGTTTTAAATCTTCTTCCTTTGTAGGGGAAGGCTCAATGCCAATCACTAAATAATAAGCATCTATTGATATTAAAGCAGATTCAATTCCATATATCTATTCTTCTCAATTATTTCCATCAAATTTAGTTTCAGGTAAAGGTATAATAAAATCCAGTCTTCTCACTTCTACCAACAAAAGATGATAATGTTCAACAATAGCAGTGCACACACATTATTATCCTTCATCTTTGAGAAACGAACATATTTATTACTGATGCAGATGAGTAGTTTAATACCTGATGTTGGAATCCTTATCCTATCAAACAATGGGCCTCATATATTCATTGAATGCAGCTCCCACCGATAAATGATAGACTTCATAACTTAAATTCCATCACTAGAAAATGAGAAAATTCTTCTAAATCCTTCTTCACAAACTTCATCAAATATTTGTCACTTGTTCACAAGCTTTGTCTCAATTCCTCTTCCTCTGAGAACGAATTTTGTTGAAGGAATGGGGAAGTCGTGCTCTCTACCTCTAACGTGAAGACCTCTTGCAATGAGTGTTTAATAAAACTTGGGAAATGATCATATTTTTTGAACAACGATGCGTAGACTAAGACCGATCATAGGTGTTTCCAGCAATGCCTTTTCATGTAGCGATCTATAGGTAGCAATTGTTTATGAGGCAGTAGTACTCTAGACCTACACATACATTCCAAACACAATATAGCCACCTAGCATCCACATACAATCAACTAGTCAATTTGCAAATTCACAAACAAAAAATATGCATAGCACACAACACACATTTACATAGCAACACACACAATTTTCACATCAACATATCTTATTCACATAGCTTTTTCCAACATCAAAGCAGGTGCATAACAATGTCTTTATAGCATAATTTTTCTTAGCTCAGAATTACAAAACATATTTCCAACGATCTCACAAAAATTATCTCACACACTACCTGCAGTTAATACAGAAAAACAAATCGACTTAGCTCATTTTTAAGCACCTGCATAGACCTTGCATCAAATAAACAACCCATGCTTACACAAAACACAAGCCCATCATCAAGCTGCTCATCATCAGCACGATCTCACACAATTTGCAAACACAAATATTACCCAACATCGATTGTGCTCTGATACCATGTTTGTAACTGTAGCATAGTGTTAACACCCAAATCGTACCCCCTAAGTTGCAGGAGACGGGAAGTCGGGGTAACCACTAAATAAATTTGGACCAATGCTACTGACCCAACATAGTCGGAGAGGGATCTCTCTACTAATTAATGAAAGACTGGAAACATTCAAAGGCATCAACAGTGAACTCACAGACCAGCCTCTCTCACTCAAAAAATATTCAATTTAACTATTAACAGAAGGTCAGATTTCTGGTGAGACAAAGTGAGCGGAAATTGTTGGAGGGATAATCACAAGGAAAAACAATTGGGCGATGGAGTCAAGGTATCACATGTAAATCAGATAACAATGCCATAGTATGAACTACTTTAACAGTGGCAAGGTAGCCACTCGCTTGCTATTGTAAAGATATTTTCTGGTGGTAAAAGAAGAAAATAAGAACATTCCATAGATATGAGCATCCAACAAAGATGAATTCAATATCAACTTTAGTAGAAATATTTTTTGAACATCTGAGATAATAGCCGGAGTGAGTTTCCAAGAATTCCAAACTATTATACCTTGATCTCAGACATGAAATGAAAAACATAATGTAAAGGCATAACAGGAAGCACATGCACATAGGGAAAAAGGAGAAAACTGACTAAAAGTCAGGACGACATAAGAATATCTGCAAAACAGTCTACCATGGGCACTGTACATTGTATTACTATAAAATTCTCAAAACAAGGTTCGCCCCTCAGGACTTAGCCAAATGATTTTCCAACCCTTAATTATTCTATTACAAATCTTTTATAGGCTCTTGGACTCGAATCAGTCCTTGGGAAACAAAATAGAAATATGCTGCCACCTTGAAAGTCCCAAATTTGGAATATTACATATGTGTCAAGTTAAAAACAGATTGATTAAGATGGAAAAAGAAATATTATGAACATGACGGCACCTTACTTCGGAATTTTTAATCGCCCTTGCAAATCAAAGAAATCCTCTACCTTCAGAGAGCTATCAACCTGTGATTCTTCAATAGGAGGAAGAGGTGTCACTTCCGCAGTGGAGAGAAAGAGATGATGGATGACCTTCGTGTCATGTTGGATGCTCCCTTCTCCTTCAGGAACTTTCTCTTTTCTCCAACACCGAACTCTTTTGGAAACTTGCTGCTTTTTCGCCTCCTCATCGTCACTGCCAGAGCTGGATTCCTTGTGGTCGAACGCCATAGGAGACAAAGGAGCATGCTCTCCCTTGACCTCAGACCACACCTGCTCTGGCATGAAAACCACCTCGGATTCCTGCTCCTTCTCCATGATCCAATCATAACTGAAAGATACCCCAAGCTTCTAGGTGTTCCATCCTCTCTATGTACCGATCTCGTACAGCGGACGAAGAACCATATCCATAACTGCAGTGATGATGACAGCATCTACATGTGGCCATAGTCGCCATGATAACCTAATCAATCCCCTTAATCAAGTAACAATGATGCCCTAGGCCTGAGCTGACCTGAAACATGCTCGGCAAAGAAATCCAGATAGACGACGCAGCGGATGATGACACTGACGAGGCCTCCCTCGCATCAATAATCATTCGGGGTGAAATACTTAACCTCACGTGAAATACTTAACATCACAATACTTAACCTCACGTCTCCCCCACATGCCGAAATACGTGAGTCACCTCATATTCGAAACTACTGGAACCACCTGTTAGTCCGCACAAGCGACCTTCCTCCAGCATGCACCACTTTATCACCTATGGCTCCGGCCTTTCCTCCTCTGTTGCCGACCAATATTGTAACCTGCCCTTTCCACTAGCACCATCGCCTATGCCGGTATAGCTTCCAACATTGCCATTATGTTCCCTTCCCTAATTTTGGAAGCCGACCCTTTTTAACTCACTGATGCTATGTTGGCACCTGCGGGAAAAACCTATCTCTGAGTAGTGACGATGGATCTTCCCGAAAAACCCTCCGGTTCCGAGACAAACATATCCTTGAAAGACGCGACAAAGGGAGAAATGATACTAAAAAACCTCCCTAGGTAAAGAACATTGGCTCTCCAAACTAGGCATCTTCAAACCCTAAGCCCCAGACCCATTAACCTTAACCTCTCCAGAAACTGGCCTTCGACTTGCCTCCTTGACGCGAAAAGACTAAGCTTTGCCATGCGACCCTTCCTGTCTTAGTCAGATAGCCTGAGAGGCTGTGGGAATGGCCTCACCTGTCACTTTCTACATCTCTCCAATGCATGGAGGCTTCTGCCCCCGACAGGTCTCAGAAAAAATAAAAATGTCAACTTTACCCATCGTCGGCTATATATGTAAGACCATTCACTTATCCTCCGGGATTCTTTGTCAACTACTTGCCAATTTCGGTCATTGGTCTTTCACATGCCAATCCCTACCATCAGATCCAACCTTCTCTTTAACCACTGATTTTACCCCCTTTCCATCTCCGTTGTTGGATCATTCCATGTGTCTCATTCTCCATCATTCATTACTAAGCATTGTACCCTGACAGAGTGGGATCGCATGCCCCTAAACCGGTTTCTGCTTTACTGCTTATCTCCTCACGACCGCCTCTAGTGGTGAAATCTAACAAATCGGTTTGCGCCTCGCTACCACCTTCCTGTCTATCTAACAAGCAACTCTTCAACGCGACGATCACCGTGGATCGTCGATCTCCCCAAGGCTGATCTACTTTGTTTACCTCATCACATTGCACTTTCCTCTACGGGTCCATTAATCTAGACCGTAGGCTACTACTCCGCCTTCCCAAGCCGTCCACGTGGCTAGGGAGCTACTTTTACACTCTGATGGTATGGCATGTTTATCAAACTAATACCGCTTACCAACTTTCATCCTCATGATGTCTCCTCCTGTTTTCATCTAGCTGGCGGTATACATCATCGCAACCGCTCCTATGACTATTCCCCATGCACCTTAGTTACACGACCATCAACATGGGACATTAATCTCATTCCTACACCATCCAACGGTGGAAATTGGCGTGGCGGCTACCTTTCTCTCTATTTCCTTCAGAATATAGACTTTGGCATATTTGGGTTAATTTGGTCACATTTTAATGCGTTTCTTCCCCATGTTGCCCTTTCCTAGCACCTTCAGCAACCCCCCATCTCCATTTTCTTACACCTTTAGCACCTGTTTGTGGAAATCAAGGATAATCCCTGATTTTTTATCAAAACTTTTAGGGCTATCCCTTCATTTATCCTCCATACCCATGTTGTGAAAAATATGTGCTAACAACTGGCTCCAATCGGGGATGCTATCCTCCCTATGATGTAGCAAAGAACCTCATGTATCCTCCATACCCATGTTGTGAAAAATATGTGCTAACAACTGGCTCCAATCGGGGATGCTATCCTCCCTATGATGTAGCAAAGAACCTCGTAGACAGGGTTCTTGATCCATTGGGTGGCTCCTGCCAGAGGATTTTTTTCCCGGTAGACCACTTGGGAGGGCCCTCCTAAAAATATTCATGGAAAAACTTATGGGGAATTGGCTGTGTGGTGCTTCCTATGGTGACCTGAATCCCAGCCATATGCTCTGTCCTACTGCAGACTAGGAACTTCTTGAAATCTAGAACAAAAATGAAACTATACATTCTGAAATCAGACTAATAATTGCTGTAAGTTAAAATTCACTACTGAAATTTGAGATGTTGAAACTTTGAGGCTTATTTATATACAACCTCCTCTACTCAAGAGGCTACGACTCTAAGTAATGCAGAAGTGCTAGTGCAACCCATTTAGCAGTTGATATCCTAGGCGGGTCTTCTCATATTGCTTGACTGACTACAGAAAAGTGAAATCCCAATGCCCTAGGTAATGGCGATGGAAGAGGACCCTTCAAGTGAAACTAGAACATTTTCCCTTGCTATGGAAGTCTTCCATATATTCTGCTACCGGATCATAAAAAATATGGTATGCTTCAACTGTCCCTTGCACTACAGCAGTCTTTCTTTTAGAAGAACCACACGAATGCCATTTAGTTTCCGCAACATTCGTGAGTGGCCCTGAGGCCATGTATTTCTAACCAACCTTCATCAAAACCTAAAACCCATGCAGTTTGAAACCTCTGCATAACTGGGTACGATTAAAAATATCAACTCTGGACAACTTTCTTTCTGGGTCGTTCATGATTCATGGGTTGAAAACCTGGTTCTGCTCTGTACCTCAAGGAGAATGTTCATCTTTTCCCTTGAAAGGGTCTAGGAAGGGCCATTCTTCCTAAAGACTGGACTTCGATCTTGCCAAACTTGCATGGACATCCACCTGCTCAGCTTGGTCTCCTTCAAACACCTCGATCATCTGGTTGGTTGGCCGGACGTATTGGCCAAACCCAAATACTTCTTCGAAGAGTCTATGATCATATTCGGTCCAGGAGATGGATTCTGTATAAGAATCATGCAGGCCACCTTGGTCATCCCTTAGCCTCTCAGCTATCTGGACAACTTGCTGTGAATACATCCCAGATTCTAGGATTTCTTCCAAGATCACATACTCTTCCTCTTCATCCATCCACGAGGAAAACTCTACCCACTAGGGGCCTTCAAGGACCTCTTCATCACCATCTTCTTCTTCTCTCAGTGGATGGGAGTGTAGTTTTCCATTTAGAACCTTGAGGGCCTCTTCATCCCTTATCTCGAAAGAGCTTATGAATTTTTCCAAATGGTCCCCTTCATCGTCATCATATTTAGGTGGAATGAGAACCTCACGGGGGCCTTCAGGAAGAGACATTTCAGCGGGCTAGTTGTAGTCTACATAGAACAGACCAGATTCACCCTCTTCTAGCACTTCACTAAGTTGGTCATCTTTCTGCTCCTTATGGGGAGGACTGGGACGTAAAGCACGCCTCCTTGGCTCATGTATCTCTTCAAACCTCATTCCTTCTTCAATACTCTCATCATCAACTTGTTTTGATAGCTTTCCAGACATCCTAAGGTTCTCCTCAACCTCCAATGCATCCTTGAGCATAAGCTGTAGATTGGAAGACTTCCTCTCCAAAAGATGAAAAGACAAATCAGGAGGAAAAACATATGCATAGTATAATCTTGCGGCATTCTCCCGGGGCTGAATTTCCTTGGACATGTCATAATAGAAGTTCGCAAACCTTTTGTTAAAGTGCGACATATTTTCACTCTCCTTCCTTCTCAAGGAGTAAAACTCTGAAAGAACCAGATCCCATGACCTTCTTTTGCCCCAAAACCGTAGAAAATCATCAGACAATGCTCCCCATGTATCAATAGACTTAGGTTGCAAATGCCTAAACCATCTCTTCACATTTCCTTGGAGGGATTTTGCAAAAGCTCTCATATAGACGTCATCGTGTTCTATTTTGAAGAGATCTAGAAAATGATCGAAACCTTGAATATGTTTCTCCATAGTGAGAAACTCAGACTCTCCATAAAAAATAGGGAGGTGTTTATGGTAGTCTGGAGGAAAATCATGAAGGATAGGGGGTAGCTTTAGAGGTTTGTATCTTAGCTAGGCTCTGGAAGGCAAAGGAGTGGGCGTAGGAGGGGTATCCTTGGCCTCACCCTTGGATAATTCATGAAGCCGGTTATAGTTTGTACAGGGTTCAAATGAAAGGACGGGATCAAATCTAGGAGTAAAAGGAGAATGTATGCTTTCAAATTCTAGCGGGGGATATCCAAAAGAGGCTCTCTCATGACCTAGAGCTCTCCGGTGAGACAAGAGTTTTTTGATAAATATACATAAAGGTAAAAGGATGCCGACACAGAAGAATATGGCTTCATTGAAGATATTGATACTTTGATACCTAGAACTTAATTCTTCCACATCGCAGGCGGCTGGGCTTGTTCTCCAGTGGAGTCTGCAGATTAAAATTTAAATAAATGAGTGGACTCGCCAGGTGGATGATTTGCAACTCTTCTGGTGTCTGATTGTTGTCCGCCATCAACAGTCAGATCTAAAATTTATCATTTTACCTAGGATGGTAAAAGAATTCTATCCCTGGCAACGATGCCAATTTGTTAACACCCAAATCATACCACCTGAGTTGCAAGAGAGGGCAAGTCGGGGTAGCCAATAACCAACTTTGGACCAATGCTATTGACCTAGCATAGTCAGAGAGGGCTCTCTCTACTAATTAATGAAAGACTGAAAACATTCTAAGGAATCAACAGTGAACTCATAGACCAGCCTCTCTCACTCGAAAAATATTAAATTAAACTATTAACAGAAGGTGAGATTTATGGTGAGACAAAGTGAGCGGAAATTGTTGGAGGCATAATCATAAGGAAAAACAATTGGGCGATGGAGTCAGGGTGTCACACGTAAATCAGATAACAGTGCCATAGTATGAACTACTTTAACAGAGGCAAGGTATACACTCGCTTGCCATCGTAAAGATATTTTCTAGTGGTAAAAGAAGAAAATAAGAACAGTCCATTGATATGAGCATCCAACAAAGATGAATTCAATATCAACTTTAGTAGAAATATTTTGTGAACATCTGAGATAATAGCCGGAGTGAGTTTCCAAGAATTCCAAACTATTATACCCTGATCTCAGACATGAAATGAAAAACATAATGTAAAGGCATAACAGGAAGCATATGCACATAGGGAAAAAGGAGAAAACTAACTACAAGTTAGAATGACACAGGAATCTCGGTAAAACATTCTACCATAGGCACTTCACATTATATTACTATGAAATTCTCAAAACCAGGCTCGCCCCTCAGGCCTTAGCTGAATGATTTTCCAACCCTTAATTATTTTATTGCAAATCTTTTATAGGCTCTTGGCCTAGAATCAATCCTTGGGAAATAAAACAGAAATATGCTACCACCTTGATAGTCTCCTTCAGGAACTTTCTCTTTTCTCCAACACCGAACTCTTTTGGAAACTTGCCGCTTTTTCGCCTCCTCATCGTCATTACCGGAGCTGGATTCCTTGTGGTCGAACGCCATAGGAGACAAAGGAGCATGCTCTCCCTTGACCTCAGACCACGCCTGCTCTGGCATGAAAACCACCTCGGATTCCTGCTCCTTCTCCATGATCCAATCCTAACTGAAAGATACCCCAAGCTTCCAGGTGTGCCATCCTCTCTATGTACCGATCTCGTATAGCGGATGAAGAACCATATCCATAACTGCAGTGATGATTATAGCATCTATGTGTGGCCATAGTCTCCATGATAACCTGATCTGTTCCCTTAATCAAGTAACAATGATGCCCTAGGTATGAGCTGACCTGAAACATGCTTTGCAAAGATCTCCAGATAGATGGCGCAGCGGATGATGATGTTGAGGTGGCCTCCTTCGCATCGATAATCAGTCGAGGTGGCAGAAGGATGCTTTTAACCAGTTTATCCTTCTGGCCTTGTCTACATCACAACACTTAACCTCACGTCTCCCCCACATGCTGAAAGACGTCAATCACTTCATCTTCGAAACCACTTGGGCCACCTATTAGTCTGTACAAGCGACCTTCCTCCGGCCTGCACCCCTTTATCACCTGCGGCTCCAGGCTTTTCTTCTCCATTGGTGACCAAGATTGTAACCTGCACTGTTCGCTAGTGCCATTGCTTGTACTGGTAGATCTTCCAACCTTGCCATTCTGTTCCCTTCCCCAATTTTGGAAGCTGACCCTTTTTAACCCACTGACGCTATGGCGCCACCTACGGGAAAAAACTATCTCTGGGTAGTGACGACAGATCTTTCCAAAAAACCCTCTGGTTCCAAGACAAACATATCCTTGATAGACATGACAAAGGGAGAAATGCTACTGAAAAACCTCGCTGGATATAAAACGTTGACTCTCCAAACCAGGCATCTTCAAACCCTAAGATTCGGGCCCATTTAACCTTAACCTCCCTGGAAACCAACCTTCGACATGCCTCCTTGCCGCGAACAGACTAAGATTTTCCATGCGACCCTTCCTGTCTTACTCAGATAGCCTGAGAGGTCATGGGAATGGCCTCGCCTGTCTCTTTCTACATCTCTCCTAGGCATGGAGGCTTCCACCCCCGACAAGTCTCAGAAAAAATAAAAATGTCAACTTTACCCATCGACAGCTATATATGTAAGACCATTCACTTATCCTCTGAGCTTCTTTGTCATCCACTTTCCAATATCGATCATTGGTCTTTCACGTGCCGATCCCTAATGTCAGATCCATCCTTCTCTTTAACCACTGATTTGACCCCCTTTCCATCTGCGCCGTTGGATCATACCATGTGTCTCATTCTCCATCATCTATTGCTTAGCATCGTACCTGACAGAGTGGGATCGCATGCCCCTAAACCGGTTTCTACTTTACCGCCTATCTCCTTGCGACCGCCTCTAGTGGTGACATCTAGCAAATGAGTTTGTGCCTCGCTACCACCTTCCTGTCTATCCGGTGACAAACTCTTCAATGCGGGGATCATCGTGGATCTTCGATCTCCCCAAGGTCGATCTACTCCGTTTACGTCGTCACATTGCACTGTCCTCTGCGGGTCCATTAATCTATACCATAGGCTACTACTCTGCCTTCCCAAGCTTTCCACATGGCCAAGGATCTACTTTTACGCTCTGGTGGTATTGCATCTTCATCAAACTGATACCGCTTACCACCTTTCATCCTCGCGATGTCTCCTCCTACTACCATCTGGCCGATGGTATCCATCATCATGACCGCTCCTATGACTATTCCCTGCGCACCTTAGTTACGCGACCATCAACGTGGGCCGTTGATCTCATTCCTGGCCATCCAATGGTGGAAACTGGCACGGCGGATACCTTTCTCTCTATTTCCTTCGGACTATAGACTTTGGAATATTTGGGTTAATTTTGTCATGTTTTAATGCGTTTCTTCCCCATTTCTCCCTTTCATAGCACCTTCAGCACCCCCCATCTCCATTTTCTTACACCTTTAGCACCTGTTTATGGAAAGCAATTATAATCCCTGGTTTTTTATCAAAAATTTTAGGGCTATCCCTTCATTTCACCTCCATACCCATGTTGTGAAAAACAGGTGTTAACACACAGATAACACAGGAAATCAGAAAACATCGATGGCCACTGCCATACCACTTTGATTAACCAACCATGAATTTATGGTTTTTACATATGTTCTTGAATGTTCCTTAAACACTTTATACAAGGCGGTGCTCTAGAAATGTCCCCATCCCCAGTGGTGTGATCTCCTTTAGGCCATCCGAATCATAGCAATAAGTAAAGTGACCTTTAGATTCACATAGATTAGTACAGCCAATTACTACTTTTTCCCCGATAGGTGCATTAGGAAAGAAAACTAGGAAGAAGAGTAGACAGTCGATTTATATATTATTAACTTCCCATGAGATCAAGGAACAGTTGAATCCGCTTACTTTCCTTGGTGACATCTCGAACCTTCGATGAAGTCTCAAACCATCAATGCAAGATGCATTTCTTGTCGGTGGTCATCTCTACTATAGTGGTCAACATTATCTTCAACATTAGCAATCTAACAAAAAATACTGATAAACGCACCAGTTCAATGAGCACCCTATAGGAAAGGTTATGCCTGCCTGGAGACCATTCTCCTGGATCAATTTGTGAACCATATTTTCCAATGTCTCACATAGGTCAATCATCTTAATTCCCCATTTTACATAATTCCTGATATATTTTTGCACCTTGCAATACATGGTTACCGAACAAAAACAATCAGATAGAAATTTTCTCTAAAAAAATATCACTCTGTAATGTGTTGAGTAATTAATTCAAAAAATTAAAAAGGAACCTAAAAATAAAAAAGAATACAATACAATCTCATTCATACAACCAATAGATGAAAACTAATCAACTAATAACATGCTCCAGAATAAAACAGAATAGTCTAAGTCATGGTTGACGAATTACTTGTCGATGCACCTCTGCAGCTTGACGCATAGCATTGTAGATGGGATTTTCCAATCTTTCATGCTCGCGCTTCTTCTCCGACGTTACTCTCCAATTATTACTACAGAATCATAACCCAATGTTCAGACTGTAGACAAGAAAACTAAAAGCAAATTCCAATGCTAGCTGTTACAAAGAATACCTATCTCCATTATGTCTGTACTATGTGTGTACTAAGGCCTCTATTGCAATATGTTGTCAGTATATAAAAGCCACCATGAATGAACTAGTTCCAAATGGGATTTCTTATATTCTATATGCCTATTTAGGTAATTCCCAGTGATCAATTTAAAATACAAAGATATTACAAAAAGAAACTTACATAACAATTGTTTCTCAAGCTACAGCCACAGGGCAAAAGGAGGAAATCACAAAAACAACATAGCATCAATTCGACAGGAGGAGGTATTTTTTCAATAAGAAGTCATATTGAAAATTTTATTTTTTGAAACACATACAGAAGACAAGATGTCGACTTTGTGCAAAATAATTTGGATGTTGATAGGGATTACAAAAAGGTTCAACTGACGAATGTTGTTTCTTGATCTCAATTAAGAGATTTCCTTATTAATCTTAAGCTCTATATTGATATCATCGTCAGATAAATTAAATTAATTTGTCAACCCATATGATTTTCTCGGTATCTACAAATTAATAGCTAATTTTGTTAGTAGCTACAAGAAATGCTTAACCAAATCAAATGTACCTGGCCTTCCCACTTATTTCGACAAAATACACTGCATGCAATTGGCACAAACGAGTAAGAAAGATAACATCCAGCTCAAAAAAACATTTTGCAACGATGATAACATGTCTAAAACGTTAAAAAGGAGAATATAATCCTTGCATTTTTAATTCTGGATAACTAGAGTATGAAACAATGTAGTGATAACATCTATGTGAAGTAACAGTTTCGAAATATTTTGCAGACAGACAAGTCTAATACTATACTGTACATCTCCCATAAAGTTAATGGTATTAAGTTATTCTGTAACAATGTAACCAGATATCAAGGTTTCAAAGTACACGAAATCTTATAATAGAAAGGTTAGCAGGTCATGTTTAGATCATCTATAGATCATATACCAACCCTAAACGAAGCAAATAGGCGAGGTGATAAAATTCATATATATAAAAGAAAGCACGTTTCTTAAATAATAACATAACCCGGATAAAGAATAATAGATCAATAATAAGATGAGGAACATATTTGAGGTAGCAAAATCAATACAGAGGATATGTTCAATAAAAAAATACGTGCGAATCCGGCCCAAAATAGGCATAGGAGGGGAATATTCAACTACTTCAGGCCTTAAAATAATCCCAGAATGTTTAGACAAGCTGTGGCACCTATAATTATCCAAGTTAGGATAGTGTTAAAGGTTTCCCACGTTGTTGTAACGAGTATGGTAAAGTGGGAATTAGCTCAAAATGCATATAAAATTTCCATTTGGATAACCTGCTTTTATGCATGTTGATGCAGATCCTTATTTCCTTAATGTGTATGCAACACGAAATCAAAATACTAGAATCCATATGCAACACGAAAACAAAATACTGGGGGAAGAAAATATGAGATGCAAAGAACCCATCATAGTTTATGGTAAGGACATTGCATTTTGTCTAGTCCTGGAAATGCTTCTATTTCAAAAAAAATTAGGTATCTATGTCAAAAAAATCGGAGTCCAAGCATGAAGTTGGACCCTACTGTAGTGAAAATTAGTTGCTGGCATGTGATGCAAAGGACCGAGCTGTAAGAAGTTTGTACAGTTACACTAACCTGGATCAGGGCCTCAGGCCATTTGCTGAAGACAGAGCAGTATGAGAACAATGTGATTGCTTGCTTCAAAGGTCCCAAAATATGAGATCTGGCACAAACAAAACCCAAAATCCTTGATTGCTCGCAACATGGGCTCGAAATACTGAAATTTGAAGAAAACCAAAATCGTTAAGCATGATAACAACCAAATGGGAAATGTCATATATATATATATATATATATATATATATATATATATATATATATATATATATATATATATATATATATATATATATGGGGCTAATTAAATTGAAAATCGATTTCACTCCCAAAAAAATCATATTTCCATGATAGCTCAAGGGCTAATTTACCAAAGAGAAACTACCATTCTATAGATTTGGGCGAATTAGAGGGAGCGGGCTTATTTTACAGGCGATGGGAGCTCCAAATCTAATCAAACAAGCGATAAATGGTTATGTTTAGGGTCTCTTTATATATTTTATGGGGCTAATGTGCCATTTATTAAAAATAAATATATAAAAATTGGGCTAATCATAGTAAATGATGGTTTAATTAAAAAATAGCCCACTAAAAAATTAAAACCGCTAAATTTAGCCCATGTGCTAAGCTTATCCCTGAAAAATTTCCCTGGATCAAATGTTATGATAAAAATGAATTAAAGTTACTTGTAGGTAAATGTTATTTTGGGATCTGATGGAAAGGGTTTCTAAAAAAAATAATTGACCAATTAAACCACTAGGGAGCTCAACCATGACTCATGAATAAAATAAAGAAATGTGTAACCATGTCTATGCCTCCTCCCCATTCGTCCATGCCCCCCCTTCCTTCCAGCTTCCCCTCTTCATCCACAACCTCCCTTCCGTCCATCCTCCTCCCTCTATGCAGGACTGCCCTCCCATGCCCCATCCCTCAACATCCCCCCTAGCCCTTTTTGTTAGATACCCTCTATCGTACAACTAGCAAGGGTTCATTGTCCATGACGTCCTCCTCCAACCCATACCACCATGTCTTCTCCCACCATATCTTCCCCACTTCCCGCCACTATTATGGCATCTACTCTTCCAATATCCTCTTCTGCATCTCTAGTGGTTGCACCTGGAGTGGCTGCAATTACATCTGCACCCCCCCCCCCCATGACTGCATCAGAGATGGTTGTCCAGTCATCTGCTCCACCTACTATCCCAGAAGCCCAACCATCTCCATCATCGGAGGTGTGCACGGTGAGAATCAAGCTAATTTATGAAAATATTTTGATGCATTAACAAAAAATAATTTAAGCAATTATTACTTTACAATGAAATGATTGTTGTAAATGTTGTAGGCTGGAATTGCTGAGAGGCTCCGCAGATCTAGGCCACCTGCCTCATGTTTCCCACTCGCATCAAAGGTGATTTATTTAAGATTCGAATTCTACATTTGTTTTATAAATGTGGTAAATGTTGCAAATGCTTGAAAATGACGGTATCTTATATCATTTGTTCCAGAGCCCGGAGAGATGGTCTACTCCTACACGGAACAAGACTCAAGGTACCAATAGCTCAAAGAGTAGGAAGATCGACTTTGGAGATGCTCCTGGGAGTGACGGGGCTGGTCACAATGCTTGACACACCATGTTATGTACATTAGCCATGATGTGGCACTTATGTGCACCAGTTTCCATGTACTTTGTATCTACGGTAGGAGTTTCCATGCATTTTGGATCTGCGGCATGAGTTGTTGCATTTTCTATAGGGCACGAGTTGCCATTGTATGTACATTGGGAATGATGTTCCACTATATGCCAGAAATTTTATATGTTTGGATGAGTTTTGTAGCCTTGATGTACATGGATTTTTAGTTATGTGATTTATATTGATGTTGTCTATATTAGTATCTTGTTGTATAATGTTGTTGTCTCATGTTGTGTGTATCATGATGTGATGTTGTCTAAATTTTGTTTTTACTTCTATCTGTCCATGCCATGTGGTCTTAAGTTTTGGTACCAATGATGTCCATCATTGTCAAAAGGTTAAAATGAGATCCAAAATGATTTTTAATAGCTCTACCAAATGAGATCCAAAATGTCCATACTCTACATAATGAAATGTTGTCACTAGTATTTATATTGACTATTTTGTCTACTTAAGATCATGCAACAAATTAATAACCAAGTTATGGAATCATTTCTTAATCAATTGTCACCATACAAATAGTACAACCTTGAGCACAATGTATAGCTAGCTCATTAATTTACGCTACCAACTAGGATTTTTAGGCTAGGATCTCATGTTTCTAGGCTAGGATCCAAGCTCTAGGGTCACCATCTTAATGTTTAATTCCACTATCATGACATCATTATCGCCAATACCTTTCCCACTACGACAATCACCATCAAGCCTCTCAATCCCACTTTGTACATTTCCATTACTTCCAAGTTAAAATTTATAGGTCTTGTTGCTAAAAGCTTTTCACTTATCTATTCAGATAGACAAATCCACTTCCATGAAAGATTTGTTGTAGCTTGGTATGTGCAAGTTCACATGCAATAATAGTTGAGAAATCCAAAACATCCTATACCTTGGAAAAACAACCTTCTTAATCTTCTTTTGACAAAGGAAGGGGAGAACATCATAGTAAGTCTCAATAACAATTTGTTTTTTAATGAATAGCCTCTATAAAGGGCATACTATATTTATTTGGTCTTTAAAGCCAAGTCATTTGGAATAGAATATCACAATTTCAATTACACCATTAATGCAACGTTTTCAAATTGAAAGTTTTGTTTTGTTGCGTTACATGTGACCAAACATTAACTTCCACGAATTATTCTTTAATAGAAAAAAATTATTAAATGATATTTTTTTATGTCTAACTTCATTGCTGAAGGGTTATTTTGTCACTAAAACTTCATTTCAAGGGCAATGTAAAAATTCAAAATGTAAAAGAAAAATATTTTGAAGGGAGGAGATGAAATGAAATTCCAATGCAAAATGCCATTGCCAATAATTGAAATCTTCACATTATCAATGCTCTGTGCATGTTTGCTTGCATGAGTATTTCATGTTGACCAACTTTTATCTACACATTGCTACAAATACGTGCCAGGTCAAATTGATGCAAATGATCTTCCCATGTCTTGCTAAGATGAAGAATGTCAACTAGATAGATGATCACAATTGAGTCAAAATACAATCTTAGGACTCCGTTCATTATTGTCATAAATGTCACAAATCCAACAATAAAATTAGATGACATCAACACCATTCAAACAATCCTAAGTTGGCACATTTTAAAATGTTTCCCTCCACATATCCTCTTACTTGATATGGTCGTAATGATAATCAAACTTCAAGTTAAATTTACATCTTCATCATCATTGTCATCTCTAGGTTCCTCATCAACATCTCCATCATCATCATCATCATCTTCTCCATCATCATCATCACCATATTCATCGCCATCACCATCTTCATCAATGTATTTATCATCATCACCATCACCATCATCATCATCAACAACATCTTCATCAACAACATCTTCATCATCATTGTCATCTCTAGGTTCCTCATCAACATTTCCATCATCATCATCATCTTCTTCATCACCATCCCCATCATCATCAACGTCTTCCTCATCATCACCATTATCATCATCATCATCAACATCTTCATCATCATTTTCATCTCTAGGTTCCTCATCAACATCTCCATCATCATCATCTTCTCCATCATCATCATCATCATCATCATCTTCATCACCATCACCATCATCATCAATGTCTTCATCATCATCACCACCATCATCATCATCAACATCTTCATCATCATTGTCATCTCCTGGTTCATCATCAACATCTCCATCAGCATCATCATCATCTTCATCTCCATCACCATCATCATCAACGTCTTCATCATCATCACCATCATCATAATCATCATGAACATCTTCATCATCATTGTCATCTCTAGGTTCCTCATCAACATCTAGCCATAACTGGTCGGTGGATGAGTTTGCAAAGTTGACCCCCGTGTGCAAGAATTGCAAACTCCCTTACTGAGAAAAACCCTAGTTTCCAAAATGGACCTACAAAGCGACACCTGCATCATGGGACCAGAGGAGAGGGTCACCCTTAACACTATCCCGCCGTCTTGAATCCAACGAAGTCAATGGTTTTTCGATTCGAGCCACGGTCCTCATTCTATGGCTCGTTTTATCTCGCATCCAAAAGGCCTTAAGGGACACCTGTTGGATACCTACAGGGGGCATAGAACTACAATCGTGCAACAAAACCGGGTTTCGGGGAGTCCTGCAAGTGTGTCTAGGAATGTTCCGACTACGAATGCTAGCCATAAGTGCCTGGTGGATGATTTTGCAAAGTTGACCCCCGTGTTCAAAAATTGCACACTCCCTTACTGAGCAAAACCCTAGTTTCCAAAATGGACCTAATAGGTGACACACGGGCCATGGGACCGGACACAAGGGGAACCTCTAGTAGTATCCCAATGTCCTGAATACAACGGAGTTGACGGTTTGTCAATTGTAGACACAGTCGTCATTCTATGGCTCGTTCTGTCTCACATCCAAAAGGCCTTCAAGGACACCTGTTGGATACCTACCAGAGGCATAGAACTCCAACCATGCAACAAAAATGGGTTCCGGGGAGTCCTGCAAGTGTGTCTAGGAAGGTTCTGACTGGGAATGCTAGCCATAAGTGCTCGGTTGGTGATTTTGCAAAGTTGACCCCTGTGTGCAAAAATTGCACACTCCCTTTCTGAGAAAAACCGTAGTTTCGAAAATGGACCTAGAAGGTGACACCCGGGCCATGGGACCGCAGACGATGGGAACTCCTAGCACTATCTCAACCTCCTGAATCCACTGGAGTCAACGGTTTGTCGATCTGAGCCACAATCGTCATTCTATGGCACGTTCCCTCTCACATCCAAAAGGCCTTCAAGGACACCTGATGGATACCTACCGGGGGCATAGAACTCCAACCGTGCAACAAAATTGGGTTCTGGGCAGTCCTACAGTTGTGTCTTGGAAGGTTCTGGCTAGGAACGCTAGCCATAACTTCCCGGTGGATGATTTTGCAAAGTTGACCCCCATGTGGAAAAATTGCACACTCCCTTACTGAGGAAAACCCTAGTTTCCAAAATGGACCTACAAGGTGACACCCTGGCCATGGGACCGGAGGAGAGAGGCACCACTAGCACTATCCCAACATCCTGAATCCAATGGAGTTGACTGTTTGTCGATCGGAGCCATGGTTGTCATTCTATGGCTTGTTCTATCTCGCATCCAAAAGGCCTTCACGGACACCTGTTGGATACCTACCGGGGGCATAGAACTCCAACCGTGCAACAAAACCAGTTTACAGCGAGTCCTGCAAGTGTTTATAGGAAGGTTTGAACTGTGAACGCTAGCCATAAGTTCTCGGTGGATGATTTTAAAAAGTTGACCCCCGTGTGCAAAAATTGCACACTCCCTTACTCAACAAAACCCTAGTTTCCAAAATGGAACTACAAGATGACACCTGGGCCATGGGACTGGAGGAGAGGGGCACCACTAGCACTATCCGGACATCCTAAATCCAACGGAGTTGATAGTTTGTCGATCGGAGCCACGGTCATCATTCTATGGATTGTTCCGTCTCGCATCCAAAAGGCCTTCAGGGACACCTGTTGGATACCTATCGAGGGCATAGAACTCCAGTCGTGAAGAAAAAACGAGTTATGGGGAGTCCTGCTAGTGTGTCTAGGAAGGTTCCAAATGGGAACCCTAGCCATAAGTGCCCGGTGGATGATTTTGGAAATTGACCCCCGTGTGCAAAAATTGCACACTCCCTTACTCAGCAAAACCATAGTTTCCAAAATGGACCTACAAAGTGACACCCGGTCCATAGGACTGGAGTAGATGGGCACCCTTAGAACTATCTCGACGTCATGAATCAAATGGAGTTGATGGTTTGTTGATCCGAACCATGGTTGTAATTCTATGGCTCATTCCATCTCACATCGAAAAGGCCTTCAAGGACACCTGCTGGATACCTACCGGGGGCATAGAACTCCAACTATGAAACAAAACCAGATTCCGGGGAGTCCTGCAAGTGTGTCTAGGAATTTTCCAGCTGGGAACGCTAGCCATAAGTGCTTGGTGGATGATCTTGTAAAGTTAACCCCCATGTGCAAAAATTGCACACTCCCTTACTAAACAAAACCCTAGTTTCCAAAATTGACCTACAAAGTGACAGCCGGGCCATGGGACCAGAGGATAGGGACACCCCTAGCTCTATCTCGATGTCCTGAATCCAATGGAGTCAACGGTTTGTCGATCTGAACCACGGTTGTAATTATATGGCTCATTCCATATCACATCGAAAAGGCCTTCAAGGACACCTTCTGGATACCTACCGGGGGCATAGAACTCCAACTGTGCAACAAAACCGAATTTCGGGGAGTCCTGCAAGTGTGTCTAGGAATTTTTCGGCTAGGAATGCTAGCCATAAGTTCCCGGTGGATGATTTTGCAATGTTGACCCCCATGTGCAAAAATTTCACACTCCCTTACTGAGCAAAACCATAGTTTCCAAATTGACCTACAAGGTGACAACCGGGCCATGGGACCGGAGGAGAGGGGAACCCCTAGCACTATCCCGATGTCCTAAATCCAACGGAGTTGACGGTTTTTCGATCGAAGACACGTTCATCATTCTATGATTCGTTCTGTCTTGCATCGAAAAGGCCTTCAGGAACACCTGTTGCATACCTACCGGGGGCATAGAACTCCAACGGTGCAACAAAATCGGATTTCGGGGAGTCCTACAAGTGTCTCTAGGAAGGTTCCGGCTGGGAACACTAGCCATAAGTTCCTGTGGATGATTTTGCAAAGTTGACCCCCATGTGCAAAAATTGCACACTCCCTTACTAAGCAAAACAATAGTTTCCAAAATGGACCTACAAGGCGACACCCGGACCATGGGATTGGAGGAGAGGGGCACCCCTAGTACTATCCCAACGTCTTGAATCCAATGGATTCGATGGTTTGTCAATCCGAGCCACGGTTTTCATTCTATGGCACGTTCAGTCTGACATCCAAAAGGTCTTCAAGGACACCTATTGGGTACCTACCGGGGGCATAGAACTGCAACCGTGCAACAAAACTAGGTTCTAGGGAGTCCTGCAAGTGTGTCTAGGAAGGTTCCGACTGGGAATGCTAGCCATAAGTTCCTAGTGGATGATTTTGCAAATTTGACCCTCGTGTGCAAAAATTGCACACTCCCTTACTGAGCAAAACCCTAGTTTCCAAAATGGACCTACAAGGTGACACCCGGGCCATAGGACCGGAGGAGAGAGGCACCCCTAGCACTATCTCAACAGCTTGAATCCAACCGAGTCGATGGTTTTTCACCAAACACAATTCACAATAAAATCCTTTATCACCAAACACAATTTACAGTAGAATTGTGTCGGTAAAACCCATCATTAAAAAAATAAAAATAAAAACCCAATTTAGTATAAGCGGACATGAAAATAAGGAATAGAGTCACTTCCAAGATGCAAGAGCCTCTGAACCACTTTTGAAAAATGAAGGCTTACCAGATCCTTTTCGGCCTCAAATGCTTCGGCAATGGAGAAACAACTCAGGTTTCTCCTTTGTTGCCAGGTTTGGCCTCAAATTTGTGAAAGGTCTAAGGATAAGGCCATACTGAGCGAATTTGGAATGGTCCTCACTGAGCAAAACCCTAGATCTGAGGATGGCACATTGGCACCATTTTCGATACTTTTAGGCACGTTGTAGGGGGGGCCTAGCTGAAATCTGTAGTCTTGGATCCATAAAAAATGACGGATTTGCGACCGGAGCCACAATTTCGGGGTGTTCTGGGCATCTTGGTCTGGCACCCCAGGGCCATTTGGGGACGCTTTGAGGAATTGCTCCAGGGCCACGGAACCGAAAATGGTGAGCGGACTTGGGTTCCTTCCACTCCCAGAGGTGAGTATGGCCATTGTGGACATGTTCACGGTGGCCATGCATGCCCGGGAGCCTTTAGATGAGAAATGGCCCCCTTGAGCAATATTTGAAAGGCCTTCACTGAGCAAAAACCTAGCTCAGGAGATGGCACATTGGCACTATTTCTAGGACTTTGAGGCACATTGTGGGGGGGGACCTAGCTGAAACCAGGCGTTGTCACGTCCCCTCCTATCATACCAGTGCGATGGAGAGGATCGTGATGCTAAAACCGAGCATCTAGCCCCATGAACTTATTAAATAAGCATTCACATAATATAAAAAGACATATTATAAGAAAACACAACGGAAGTAATTTCAATTACACATCCATCATACATTCAAGATATTAATCAAATAAATAATTGCAAAGTTAACACAAGAGAATACTTATCTTATAACAAATTAGTCCCAAGCAACTAGCTATGCAACTGCAATGTTCCACCCAACCATAGGCCAGTTGTGATCATCAATATCTCAACACACTGCCACCCCCGAGCTAGGCATGATCTCTACAAGGAATCAGGGAACAGCAGACTCACACATAGCTCAAAGATACACCAAATTAGCCAAGCCAAGCTACAGTTGGGTTTATCAGGCTGTTAGGAAATGGAAGGAAGAATTGCTAAGCTAGTGGGATCATCCATAGAGATATGGGCACCCTCTACAAGATCAATCTAGCTTGGTCCCCACAATAGCTACACACCTGGCACAAGGAAGTATTCCCTTCACTAATACACAGTCCCTCAGGCCATACCTTCCATTCTAGTGTTCTTCAAGGTGTGCATAGAAGAGCAACCATCCCTTTTGATACTCTTGAGAGGTTACCTCCTCACTAGGTTTATCAAGCCAATTCTGGTCCACTTCCACTCCTAATTCTTGCTCATAATTTCCAACCAACACAGGTATGCACCCTACAACAAAACACAAGTGCTGAAAAACGTGGGCAACCAAAATGAACTGGCAGATGGGGAATAAACCCTGGGAGAGAAAATTCGTTTTCAGAAAACGTTTTTTCTACATTTTAGGGGCAACAACGACCTCTATAAACCCCCAAAACGTGACTTCCTTTCTCCCAGCCACTGTGCAACACAAAAATGAGCTCCCAGCTATGGAAAAATGCAGGAAATTGGTAAAAACGTGATGGGGAAAGCCCAGCTAGCTCAGACTGTGTGAGGGAGGAAAGACTCTGTGTTCAGATTGGATTTGGGCACCATTTCGTGGGTGTTTTCTTGCCGAAGAAGCAAAAGTACGTTTTCTTAGGTTGATGGCTTGCCCATGCACGAAATTGGCTGCCATGCCTCTTCATTCCCAAGGAATTAACTGCCTCAACCAATTTATGGAAGAATTAAATGATTGGGTGCATAAGTCAGAATGGGTAGTTGAGGGTTTATTCATTGACATCTGGCTTATCACCATCGGCTCAAGGGTTTGAATAATTTCCCTCCCTATTCCTTGTAGAATCATGCCTCCATCTCTTTGTTGCATTGCATAGCTAGTTGTGGGTTTTTGATTAAAATTCATATTTACATGATGTCTTAATTTACATTGTGCCTATCTAGCACAACAACCTCAAGCATCTATTTTTAATTGCCGATACATAAAATGCTAAATCAATGGTGGGGCCTTGGCCTTGAGCTCCTCACCATGATTAAATATCAATATTTACATCATTTATGATTTAATGCGAAGGGGGTCAAAATGGGGACGTGACAGGCATCTTGGACCCACCAAAATTGACGAATTCACGATTGGAGCCACAGTTTGGGTGCTGCGGGAATCTTGGTATGGCATACCGAGGCCATTCAGGGACACTTTAAGGAATTGCTCTAGGCCACGAAACCCAAACTGACAAGCAGACTTGGGTTTCGTCTACTCCCAGAGGTTATTATTGCCATTGTGGATGTTTCCACTTTGGCCACGAATGCTCGGGACCCTTCGAATGAGAAATGGCCCCCTTGAGCAATATTCGAAAGGAATTCACTAAGCAAAACCCTAACTTCAGAGATGGCACATTGGAACCATTTTCGAGAATTTGAGGCACACTGTGGGGGGGGCAGCCTAGCTGAATCCCAGCATCCCGGATCCACCAGAATTTACAGATTCGTGACCGGAGCCACATTTTGGGTGCTGCAGGAATCTTGGTCGAACACCCTGGGGCCATTCAAGGACACTTTGAGGATTTGCTCTGGGGGCACGGAACCCAAACCGGTGAGTGGACTTGGGTTCTGTCCATTCCTAGAGGTGAGTATGGCCACCGCGGACGTGTCCACGTTGGCCACGCACGCCAGGGACCCTTCGAATGTGAAATGACCCCCTTGAGCAAATTTGGAATGGCCCTCACTAAGCAAAACCCTAGCTCCAGAGATGGCACATTGGCACCGTTTTCAGGACTTTGAGGCATGTTTTTGGGGGGACCCTAGCTGAAATTCAGTGTCCTGGATCCACTGGAATCAAAGGATTCGCGACCGGAACCACGGTTTGGGTGTTGTGGGCATCTTGGTGTGGCACCCCAGGGCCATTCGAGGACACTTTGAGGAATTGCTCCGGGACCATGGAACCCAAACCAGTGATGTAGTATCCTAGGAACAATTTACCAAGAATATTAACTCAATTCCAAATTCCTTTAAACTCCACTAGTCAAATTTCTGCTAAACTCTTCAAATTGTGCAAGGAGTAAGTGAGGTGTACTGGGCTAAAGGATTAGAATAGTGCGATGAAAGTTCAATTATGGAATTTATATGGCATTAGGTGTAGCAGTAGGTCAAAGTGCAGATCGGAGATGTCCTATGCACCATGTACCAATACCTTTCACTTTTCAGCAATGGAGTTAATCCATTGCCTACTTCAAGGCTTCCTAGGTGGCTAGCATATGCATACTAGACAGGTAGGGGTTTTGGGAGTTATTAATAGTGTATATGTCATTCCAATGGTGGAAGGATATGTTCAAGAGGATTCTGGAGCAGTTTGGACAAAGTTTGGAAAGATTTGTGTGACAGGTGCTTAGCGGGGATTGTCGGGCTAGGAATTTTGTTGGCTTCCCAAACATAAGGCAGAAGCTTCTATATTTTGGTTTTAAGGGATGATATGGTTAATATATTGAGTTATTAACCTACTGCAACAAATGGGAGGTTGAATGGATGCACGGATTTCATTTTATAAAGAAAACAGTGAAACTAGTCTAGAAAAACCGCTCAATGAGCTAGTCTTGGAATTTAACTTGACAAATGATTTCCATTAACTGATTTTTCTGTTCTGAAAGGTTATACAGCTCTGATATAATATTAAAAATATAAATGAATTTAAATAGACATAACAGAACTCTTCTTTTTATTTCAATGGCTCCGTTCTCAAAACATAGTGCCTCATAGGCTATAAATTGCATTACATTGGTGGAGAAGATAAATAGAGAGAAGGATTTTTACAATAGATCTATTCTTGATGTAATTATCAGAACCTATATGGATCATAGGTGTGATTTTGCTTCTCCTTCTACTGATATACCTCACTGGTACGTCCTCCTTCAAATATATGTCTCCATCAGGTGAAACTCCTCCAAATTTAGCTAGACGAACTGGAGCAATGAGAGGAATGGGGATCATGTCTGATTTCGACCTCTAGACATGGAATCCTGTGATATATGCTGATAACAACTTCTATATCTTACTGGAGATCCTGGGCATGCTCCTCTACAACTATCTTCTTCTGCTAATGATCCTCCTCCAAAATTAGCTGCAGTTCTTCTCCAAAAGTGGCCTCCTCCTCAATATGATATTAAGACTCCATGGCTGAATTGTACTGGAGCTTATTGGCTGTAATATAAATTTCTAGACCTGCACAACACTGTTAGATATCTCACAAAGTCTTGGGGCACATCACCCAAGCAAACTTGTTGAGGCACAACACTCAACTAGAGAGGCTCAGAGCTCTCAAACCAAATTTGCAAATGACAAAAGTTCTCTTCTGAAGTTGGAGTCATGCTTAAATAGATGAGATAGCTTTCTTGGAAAGCTAGACCACACGTGTGGGTGAGGTAGGGCACATCCTCTCTAAGATTGGAAACTTCTGAGCTTTCTCCACTTTCTTTCCTCAGCCTCCTTCAGTCAGAATTGGCAAGTGCACCCTATCTTCTTTTCTGGATGTTGCTAATTATCTTCTGAATGCTTTTCCTAATTCTTTCCATTCCATTTACTTTCTACTTTTATGCTTTTGCCAACTTTTTCCATCTTTTGTCAGTTTCTAATTCCATTCTAACTTTATTTCCTTTCTGAAATATCCTCCACTTAGGCAAGGTTATCCTCTTATCACCAATTCGACCTCCTAGCCTTCATTATCCAACTTGGCAACATTTATTAGAATTTGAATAATAAAAACACCAAAATACTTCTCAATATTAATTCCAGCTTCCATAATTAATTAAATAACTTAAATAATCAATTATTTCCTAAGGTGTACTTGCCTCAAAATATCCCCATGAATTAAATACTCAATTAATAGTGAACTTAGACCCCTAGGGATAGGAGGATCCAAGTGGTGACCAAGGTCACTAGGGGGGGGAATGACAGTACTCCATTCCCAAGACTACTTGTCCTCAAGAAGTTTCAAACTAGGATGCTGCAGAATCTGTTCCTCTTCCCAAGTGGAATCCTCACTAGGCATACGTTTCCATTGTACCAGGTATTCTTTAATAATTCTGCTTCTCAGCTTCCTCTCTTTGGTCTGCAAGATGTCTTTAGGATCTAGTACAAGATTTCCTTCATCATCAAGGGGGGGAATTATTTTTGAAACCTTAACCTATTGGCCCACCGCATTCTTCAAACAAGACACATGAAAGACATTGTGTATTTTGCTTTCTGCTGGCATATCTAACTCATAGGCTACTTCATCCACTTTCCTTCTTATTTTGTAGGGCCCATAAAACCTTGGCAATAGTTTTTCAGCCCCCTTTGTCTTAAGAGTGGTTTTCCTGTATGGCTGCAATCTCAGATAAACCAAGTCTCCTTCTTGGAAAGTTCGATCTATTCTGTTCTTATTTGCATTAATTTTCTGTTGATTTTGTGTAACCTGTAAATTTTATTTTAGTGCTTTGAGGATGTCCTGGCCTTCTTGCAGCCAATCTTTTGCGTTTTGTGCCTTGCAGTTTCCAAAAACCAGATTTGCAAAAGTGGCAGACTCATACCCATACAAAGCTTTGAATGGGGTCATTCCAATGGACATGTGGAAGGTGGTGTTATAACAGAATTCCCCCAGATGTAACCAGTTGACCCAAGCCTTCTGTTGCCCTGTAACATAGTTCCTGAGATACCCTTCCAGCCATTGGTTAACTCGTTCAGTTTTCCCATCTGTCTGGGGATGATAACTGGTACTGAGGTTTAGATTAGTATTTACCAATTCGAACAAAGATTGCCAAAAGGAGCTGGTGAACTTACTATCCCTGTCACTGATTATGATTTTTGGCATCCCATGCAATCTAAATACTTCCCTAAAAAAGAGTGCAGCAACTTGAGTAGCAGAAATAGTAGATCTGACAGCAAAAAGGTGAGCAAATTTGGTTAATCTTTCAACTACTACAAAAATACTGTCTTTACCCTGGGATTTGGGCAAACCTGTGATGAAATCCATTAATATTCTCTCCCATTTCTATCCAAGAATTGGCAAGGGTTGTAGGAGACCAGCAGGACGAGTGTGCTCAACCTTGTTCTGCTGGCATGTAGTACACTCACTAACATGCCTTAGAACATCCTCCTTGAGGCCCTTCTAGGTGAATCTTTCTCTTAACTTCCGGTAAGTTTTGAAAATAACAGGATGGCCTGCTACCAGAGCATTGTGGGCAGCCATCAAAATCTCCTCCTTCAACTTAGATTCAGGCATTAAAAAAATTATGTTCTTATAATAGATGACATTATTGATGACCTGGTAATGATCTTCCTGATTTACTCTATCTAGCAATTCTCTAGCAAACTGATTTTCTACATATTCCTTAATTAGTTGTGCCTTCCAGTCGGTAGGCACTTGCATCAAAGAAAAAACAAGCTTCCTAGAAAGGGCATCAACAACTACATTCAGTTTACCCTTCTTATATTCAATATCAAAATCATAAGATTGAATTTTGCTTACCCACTTTTGTTGCCTGTCATTTAGCTCCTTCTGGGTTAGGAAACGCCTCAAACTATTGTGGTATGTTTTAACTATGAATTTACCTCCCACCAAGTACTGCCTGAATTTAGCCAATGCATGCATGATGGCTAACATCTCCTTGTCATAGATAGAGTATAGCCTCTCATAGTGCGGCAACTTTCTATTCTCATAAGCAATCAGGTGTCTATTCTGCATCAAAACTGCTCCTATGCCTTCACCCGAGGCATCACACTCCAATACAAAAGGCTGGCTAAAATCTGGGAGTGCCAAGACTGGGCAGTTGCTCATAACTTCCTTCATTTTATTGAAGGATTTTTCAGCCTCCTCATTCCAGCAGAAAGCTCCCTTCTTAGTAAGGTCTATCAAGGGAGAAGTGAGTTTGGAGAATCCCTTCACAAATTTCCTGTAATATGTGCATAAGCCTATGAACCCTCTTAGAGCAGTTATATTCTTTGGGCTGGGGAAATCTAAGATGTCTTGGATATTCTCCAAGTGTACCTTTACTCCTTCTTGCCCAATGATGTGGCCAAGATAGAGGATTTCCTTCATACCAAACTCACACTTTGGCAGTTTGGCATAAAAGGATTTTTCTGCAAGTAGAGTTAGTACACTATCAAAATGCTGCAAATGATCTTCCCATGTCTTACTATAAATCAGAATGTCATAAAAAAACAAGTACAAACTTACGGATTTGTTTGCTGAAGATTCTATTCATGCAAAATTGAAAAGTTGCTGGTGCATTTGTTAAGCCAAAAGGCATGACTAGAAATTCAAAATGCCCAAAATGGCACCGAAAGGCAGTTTTCTGCACATCTTCACTTTTCATTCTGATTTGGTGGTAACCAAAACGAAGGTCAATCTTAGAAAAATAATTGGCTCCATGCAGCTCATCCATCATCTCATCAATCCTTGGAATAGGATATCTATTCTTGATGGTTTTCTTATTTAAAGCTCTGTAATCAATGCACATGCGCATTGTTCCATCTTTCCTTTTGACCAAAACCACCGATGAAGCAAAGGGGCTTGAGCTTGGTCTTATGAACCCCATTTCAAGCAGCTCTTTGATGGTATTCTCTATTTCATCTTTGAATCTCTTGGGGTGTTTGTAGGGATGGGTTTTTATGGGAAAAGTACCAGGTTCTAGCTCTATCCAATGTTCAATACCCCTATCAGGAGGCCTCCCATGTGGCAGATCCTCGAACACCTTTTTGTGTTTTTGCAGCAGTTTTTGGATATCTTCAGGATGTTGTGACACACCAATGGTGGTTCCTTTGGTAGAGATAAAACATTCAGCATCCCACTCTATGTCTCCATGCCTCAAAACAGATCTCATACTATGAGCATAAATCACTTGTTTTGGGTAGGTGTTAACACCTCTCAAAACCACTTGCTTACCTTCAGTATATTTAAAGCACATTTGGGGAATCCTATAATTTACCACATGCTCCCCAAGTGAGAACAACCATTGTTCCCCCAACACAATATTAGTATCAGCAACATCAACAATGTAAAAACTATCAGTTACAGTATGGTCTCCAATAGTTACTTGCAGCTTGGGAATCCATTTGTTGCACTGCATAGTGTTGTTCTTATTAGGAATAATAACTGTGAAACCCCCAAATTTTTCAGATTGAATTTTTCTTCTCTCCACCATGGCTGTATCAATGAAATTATGTGTGGCCCCTCCATTGACTAGCACTGAAATTTTCTTCCCTTGCACTACTCCTTTAAATCTCATAGTGTGGTAGCGGGGAACTCCACTCAAAATTGCAAATTTTGCTTCTATTTGTGTTGGTTCTTCTTCTTCTATTGTATTATACCCTTCTTCTGCTAGTTCTTCCACTTGTACTTCTGCACTCATTTCCTCTTCATCAATTTTAGAAAATGATTCTATGTAGTGAGCTTTTCCTTTTGCACATTTGTGCCCCGGAACCCATGGTTCTTGGCAGGAAAAACACAACTTTTTCCTCCTTAACTCATCCCGATATCGGAATGAGTATTCTTTCTTTTTCAGGGAAGAATTATTTCTGAATGGTGGCTTTGAATTCTGAAATTTTGCAAGTGTATTAAACTTAGGTGGGTATCCAGTTCTTGGGATTGCATCTTGCAGATCCCTCGTTCTGCTCATATCTTCTTGTAGGGTGGTTGGTCGATAGGCTTTAACCAGCCCTTTCAAAGGTTTTATTAATCCTTCTATGAACAGTAGGATCAACCTAGGTTCTGATACATCAATGACCATCACTTTCAACTTTTGAAATTCTGATATATATGCTTCTCGTGTGCTGGTTTGTTTCAAATGTGCCAGCTCACGGAAAGACAGCTCAGGATCCCTCCTATAAAATCTTTCCACCAACCTCCTGGTGAAATCTTCATAAGACTCAACTAAATCATGTCCCAGAGTTCTCATGCCATGAAACCACCAATCATTGGCCTCCCCTTCCAAATGAAAAACTGCCATCTTGATGGCATCCTTTTCTACCATGGGATGCAGCTAAAAATATATGTCTAGTTTCTGCACCCAGGAACTAGCATTGCATTTTGTAGTCCTATCAAAGTAAGGTATCTGGACCCTACCTGCAGCATTCCTCAACTCAAAATTGCTTGTTGGCTGCCTATTATATCCCTTTGGATGATTTTTAAGGTAAATCTTAGAAAAATACTTGAAAGTGAGATCTTTTGCACTCATCACTCAAGGTCAGATATACTGCATGTCTTTCCTCACAGGTAGCTACAGGTGCACTAGGTGCTTCTTTATTTTCCTCAAAGAAGGTAGGAATGGTTTGTTGAGGTTGATCTTTCAAGTCCATTTTAAAGTCTCTAGGCCTATTGAATGGACCAGTCTTTGAAAAAATGGTATCTCCAAATGTTTTTCTTTCACCCTGGTGAGAACCACTAGCACTCCCTTTTGCCTCTTTGTGTGCAAACAGTATACTAAATATTTCTTTAGTTTCATGACCATTCTGTGCTACAGTATGTGTTAGATTTTCTATCCCTCTAACCATTTTAATAAGCAGTTGTCTAAACTCATCATTATCTTCCTGTTCAAACATGTCTCTATTCCCTTGTATTTCTCCTTCAATAGAATCTACCTCTTCTTCCCTAGTGTCTTTGGGGCCTTTTCCTTTGGTGCTAGGGGTTTTTCTTGAGCTCATCACCACAACAAGAGAAGGTTCAGAGGACCATGCTCTAATACCACTATAGTATCCTAAGAACAATTTACCAAGAATATTAACTCAATTCCAAATTCCTTTAAACTCCAGTAGTCAAATTTCTGCTAAACTCTTCAAACCGTGCAAGGAGTAAGTGAGGTGTACTGGGCTAAAGGCTGAGAATAGTGGGATGAAAGTTCAATTCTGGAATTTATATGGGGTTAGGTGCAGCAACAGGTCAAATTGCATATCGGAGATGTCCTATGCACCATGTACCAGTACCTTTCACTTTTCAGCAATGGAGTTAATCCATTGCCTACTTCGAGGTTTCCTAGGTAGCTGGCATATGCATATTAGACAGGTAGGGGTTCTGGGAGTTAGTAACAGTGTATATATCATTCCAATGGTGTCTGGATATGTTTAGAAGTATTCTGGAGTAGGTTGTACAAAGTTTGGAAAGATTTGTGTGACAGGTGCTTAGCGGGGATTGTCAGGCTAGGAATTTTGATGCTTCCCACATATAAGGTAGAAGCTTCCATATTCTGGTTTTAAGGGCTGATATGGTTAATATATTGATTTATTAACCTACTTCAACAAATGGAAGGTTGAATGGATGCACAGATTTCATTTTATAAAGAAAACAATGAAACTAGTCTAGAAAAACCTCTCAATGAGCTAGTCTTGGAATTTAACTTGACAAATGACTTCCATTAACTGATTTTTCTGTTTTGAAAGGTTTTGAAGCTCTGATATAATATTAACAAAAGCAATGAATCGAAATAGACATAACAAAACTCTTCATTTTATTTCAGTGGCTCCTTTCTAAAAACATAGTGCCTCACAGGCTATAAATTGCATTACATTGGTGGAGAAGATGAATAGAGAGAATGATTTTTACAGTAGATCTATTCTTGATGTAATGATCAGAACCTATATGGATAATAGGTATGATTTGGCTGCTCCTTCTGCTGATAGACTTCACTGGTACATCCTCCTTCAAATATATGTCTCCATCCGGGGAAACGCCTCCAAATTTAGTTGGACGAGCTAGAGAGATGAGAGGAATGGGAGATCAGGTCTGAATTCGACCTATGGACATGGAAGCCTATGATATATGCTGATAACAACTTCTAGAGCTCATTGTAGGTCCTGGGCATGCTTTTCTAGAACTATCTTCTTCTGCTAATGATCCTCCTCCAAAACTAGCTGCAGTTCTTCTCCAAAAGTGGCCTCCTCCTCAATATGATCTTAAGACTCCATGGTTGAACTGTACTGGAGCTTAATGGCTGTAATATAACTTGCTAGACCTGCAAAACACTCTTAGATATCTCACAAAGTCTTGGGGAACATCACCCAAGCAAACTTGTTGAGGCACAACACTCAACTAGAGAGGCTCAGAGCTCTCAAACCAAATTTGCAAATGACAAAAGTTCTCTTCTGAAGTTGGAGTCATGCTTAAATAGATGAGATAGCTTTCTTGGAAAGACATACCACACGTGTGCATCAGGTAGGGTGCATCCTCTCTAAGATTGGAAACTTCTGAGCTTTGTCCACTTTCTTTCCTCAACCTCCTTCAGTTAGAATTGGCAAGTGTGCCCTATCTGCTTTTCTGGATGTTGCTAATTATCTTATGAATGCTTTTCCTGATTCTTTCCACTCCATTTACTTTCTACTTTTACGCTTTTGCCAAATTTTTCTAGCTTTTGTCAGTTTCTAATTCCATTATGACTTTCTTTCCTTTCTGAAATATCCTCCACTTAGGCAAGGTTATCCTCTTATCACCAATTCAACCTCCTAGCCTTCATTATCCAACTTGGCAACATTTATTAGCATTTGAATAATAAAAACACCAAAATAATTCTCAATATTAATTCTAGCTTCCATAATTAATTAAATAACTTCAATAATCAATTATTTCCTAAGGTGTACTTGCCTCAAAATATCCCCATGAATTAAATAGTCAATTAATAGTGAACTTAGACCCCTAGGGATAGGACGATACAAGTGGTGACCAAGGTCACTAGGTGGGGGACATGACAGTCAAGCGGACTTGGGTTCCGTCCGCTCCCAGAGGTGAGTATGGCCATTGCGGATGTGTGCACGGTGGCCATGCATGCCTGGGAGCCTTTGGACAAGAAATGCCCCACTTGAGCAAT
The DNA here is from genome assembly GCA_027924585.1 of Larix kaempferi. Classification (NCBI taxonomy): domain Eukaryota; kingdom Viridiplantae; phylum Streptophyta; class Pinopsida; order Pinales; family Pinaceae; genus Larix; species Larix kaempferi. The sequence goes on from BSBM01000256.1 coordinate 849,916, forward strand.
ATTCGAAAGGCCTTCACTAAGAAAAACCTTAGACTCAGAGATGGCACATTGGCACCATTTCCGGGACTTCGAGGCATGCTGTGGGTGGTCCCCTAGCTAAAACCCAATGTCCTAGATCCACTTGAATCGATGGATTCACGATCGGAGCCATGGTTTGGGTGCTGCACGCATCTTGGTTTGGCACACCGGGGCATTCAGGGACACTTTGAGGAATTGCTCCGGGGCCACGGTACCCAAACCAACGAGCAGACTTGGGTTCCTTCAGCTAGAGCTTTCATTATTTTCCCTATCTAGTGTTTTGGAGAGCTAGTGAATTGTACTGGACTTGTGATAAGTCGCTCTCATGCATGTTCTTGAATTGTAATTTATAGTTATATATGTATTGCTAATTTATCACAAGTAAACGATAATTTTGTTGAGTGATTTGACATCATCATTGAATAAGCTAAGGGTTGTTTTACTATTGCTATAATTGTTGTAAGCATGAGTTTTCAGATTTGGTTTATGCATGATATGTTTTCAATGCAACTAAATATAATATAAGAAGTAGGATATTTTTGTGAGGCTCCAAGTAATTTTGAGAAAGTGACAAATAAGGTCAAAAGTTGAGCATCTTGTTCTAACACTAAGGTCATTTCCATAATAGAATACATGCAGAGTGGAGCTAATGCCTAACATGATTTTGGGTGCTATTAATAGCATTGTCTTTCCATGTACTTGTGTAATGTTACATGGATACTGTTTGTAAACCCTAAGAAAGAGAATCATGCTAGTGGCGAGAGCTTGATTGACATAAGCTTGTTATTGAGTCCAATGAGGACTTCTTATCTATCATGGATATTATAGGGTTAATGATTAAACCCTAGGAGTTAGATTTTATGGACCACAAACATATAACCAATGGATAAGATAAGGGAAATATAGACATGTTGGATGTTCTTGTAGATATTTCTCTTGTGCGATGCTAGATTACTTGTGTGATGTGACATGGCTAGGGTTTGCATGAGATATCTCATATTAACATGTCCATGTGCTCTTGCATGTACCCCAATGTTCCAAGAAAAAGAAATATTTATATTTATATAATCACAAGCCATTAACGTCATTGAAATATGAGATCATGGTAGTGGAAGAAGTTGTAGAGGTGTTAGAGGCCTAAATATTGAAATAGTTCAATCCCAACATAAAGCATCTCATTCTTATCACCAACCAAATGCATATTAGGGTTTGATGCTAGAGTATAAGTCCTAGGGTTTGAGGATTGAAATACCAAGATGGGAATGTAGACTTGGATTCTATAAGTTGAGAGCTCTAGTGGTGTACTTGTGTGAGGTGAGAAACCCTTCTAATAGTGATCCTATCCCACGTGGTGTCCAAATACCCCCTATTGAGGGTACGTGTGGTGGTTCACGGATTCTAGGGCTAGATTAGGTTAATAGGGCTAGACATTGTTTGATAGGGCTAGATTAGGTTAATAGGGCTAGACGTAGCGTACCTTTTTTGATGTCTTCGTTGACATTGTTTGCAATTGGATGTTTGTACCAATGATCAGGTGCGTAAAGTGATACACCTGTGAACCTGGTCTATAATCCATGTATGTGTAGCCATTTCTCTTTGGTCCCTTTCTATATACTGTAAGATATTCCCCCTAAACAACCATCGAGCCAGTCGGAAAGCTAATGCGTTCACTATCAGTTAATGATGCGAGGCGGGTTTGCTTCCCCTGGATGCATTGTGCAAATGAAAGTTTCGTCCCAATTGCATTGTCTATCAAGGTGACAACTGCATAGATGTGTCCTACGAAAATGCATTTTAAGGTCATATTCCAACAAGTAATGGTTTGATAACTTGGATAATTACAAAAAGAAGGAGGGAACTGGGATATGCATGTAGAAATGTTTACTTGGCTGTAAACGATCAGATATATGATCATATTCATTCGAAAAAGAAGACTGGCCTTCCTCTAATTGGATTGTTTCAACAACTGCACGTGGGTCCACTACAAGTAATACATGATCCCATTCATCAACCCAATCCATTAATTCTCACTCATCCAACTCACAACTGCTGCAAGACCCAAAAAAGCAGGCAAGGTTTCCCATCCATATTTCAAATAAGGGGTTGTTTGAGCTTCAAACCAAATGAAATCCACCAGTACCTTGCACAACACTACAACTATAAGAACGCGATCGATTTATATCAACTACATGCCAGAAATTTCTGACAACATGTCCTCTACCTATTGGTATGTGTTGCTCCGTGGTTCAATCTCACATTTTTGCAGAGCACCATTGAACTATGGATTCTACATTCCGAATATGAGGGTATCTCATGCACCTCATCTCCTCCCTTCGTAGGGCAGTTTTGAGACATGCTCCAGTCTCGTCGTTCTCTCCCTTTCCATGCTCGGTCTCAAAATAGTTCCATAGATGAAACACATCATAAGTCTTGTGCAAAATACTCAAACACTAGAATACACGTGCATTTTTTAAATGGCCTACACAACCATCTGACCATATCCAATGTTGATCCATCTATATACCTCTCTCTTTCAGCTGATCATAGAAAATTTTGAATCGATGCTATACATAATGTAGGTCGTGGCACCTGTCGTCCCTGATGTAGAAGTTGGTCTCTTTCAATATTATCCTGATGTCGTTGCTACTCTTTGGCGCGTGCCTATACGTGATATGGACCATTATGCTAACTTGGTTTGAATGGTAGTATTGAATTTGAATCTCATTTTGTGGATGTAGGGTGTAGTTTTCAGCAAAGTCCACAACCGACAATATTATGCCATTGGGAAAGGTGTCCCTGCACTGTTTGTACTGTTCATCCTTACATCGTGCTACATGGACATGTTGTACATACTGCTTGGTCTTTTGGTTGAATTCCTTCAGGAAATGACAAATTTGTACCTGGTGCCACAAAACCAAGGGCATTAATACAATGTGACATTTGCACTCTAAATATATGTGTATAAATTCAACATGTACATTATGAAAGTATGCAAACTTAGATTACATGTGACTTCACCAATGCATTTCTTTTGCTTTCCTTTGAACTATCTACTTGATATGTTATGTACTTGAAGTTCTGCATTTCTACTGACATCCTCCCAAATCCGTGCACCTCGGTTGCGTGGATGCAGCGGCTCAATAATGAAAATCCACTACAACTGGAACATGTCCCATATAAACATGATCTTTTATAATATTTTTGTCCTTCAGGTCCTGGACACATTATGCTCTATATAAATTCTTTGGATGCATTTGGTGGTTGTAACGATGGGAAATCTTGCACAATGCTGGTATGAAAATCACAAAATATATGTCTATATGTATCATAATAGTACTCAAATTCTACATGGTATCTACAACATGTATTGTGATCAATGAAAATTCTAATATACCAGGGTTTGCATTTTTCAAAGGACCTTTGGCCCAAGTTCAATTGTGTGTGCTCATTCTTGAACCTCTCATAGAGTTATGTTTGTGTCGTGTCAAGGAATTGCTTGACATGGGGTTCACCCCCCCTAACACCTTTTCTCAACTTTAAAACATCTCTTTGATTCAATGACGGTTTAGTGTTATGATGCCAAAAATTTTGCACTAGTTCTTTAACAGCATCAATGAGTTTCATGTCTGAATGAGGTAACCTACCAACAAAGGCCCAACAATATTTTTGACCCGGGGTCTCAAGTTTTTCTCTAATGGCATAATACTTTTGAAGAGTCTTTCTATCTACTTTAAATATTTTACATGTGTGTGATAGTAGGCGATGTTGTGTTTGATGGACAATCCACTCGAGCGGACGTGAGCTGGATCTCCCTAGCTCAATGTGATTCTAGAACACATAGAACAGACTAGAAATGGATTTCCTAGATCTACTTAAGGATCAAGTGATACATGTCTTACCTTTTACTACACAATCCTTTCTCTTGAATGTTGCTCGACATCCAACGGTCGTCATATCTCAGCTGCAAGACCTATTAAGACACAAAGAACAACACGAAACGAGTAAAGAGCATCTATACAATAAGAGATCTAAGTAAACAATTAAGTAGGTAAAATACTCAATATAATCACACATTAACAATATTGGTGGAAAGAATTTGTATTAATGTAAATAGGGAAATACATAGTAGATACACAGAACTACAACCAAGGCTTAACGCTGCAGCCCTTCTCCATCCAATGCATTTGCCATATCCTCCCAAGGAAGTATGAGTCTCCCAATAGATGAGTAGAGATCTCTCAGGGATGATTTCACTAGAATGTAGACACTATAGACTTCCTCCCTTTGGATAGGGGTAGAGCTTCACTTATATAGGACTAACTGGATAGGATATGGATGGGGTAGGTTGAGATATGGTAGGAGAGAGATAGGGGATCCTCCCAATAGGTTAGGAACCAAAGGCCAGCTCGCCCAACAGGTTAGGGATAGGGATCCAAGTCATCAGCCTTCGAGAATGAGCTCGAAGAAGCTATTTTTTCCATTTAACTGACTTCGTCGCACTCTGTAATGGATTAAGGTGCGACATCGCAGGTTGCATGAGTGCAGCCTGCAACGACCTCTGAAAAACTAGCAGAACCACAATGATGTCCCTTCTAGGTAAATGACTTAGTCAATGGAACTTTAGGGATGGATTACACTAAATATAATGGTGGTAAGATTTTTGGTGTAACAGAATGCCCCCCAAAGCATGAAGCTGTTTAAAGATTGGACAGGTGAAATGCTTTGACAGAGAGAATGGAAAAATGGACTTGTAGGATGAAGGATGTTGTTGTATTACAACTGACTATGAACTGACAATCTCATATGATGTACAACATGGCTGCCGACCAATACAACGCAGATCCATGGTAGTAATGATCGACTGAACACAATCATGGCTACTGGACACAAGTGTAGATCCATGATGAGATGGTAACACAACCACGACCAATACAAATGTGGATCCGTGTAACATGACTCAATACAAACTCCATCTCAACCTGGGTAACATATGACTCCCCAGGGTCTTCAAGTTGAATCCGCAATGATACGAATCTATCCATGTGATTACAAATGTCTTGACTTCGAACATGGTAGAAACAACTTTATTACTGGTCATTGATGTACACCATTAACAAGTGCAAGGGAAATCACCATTAATGTCAATGATCCCCAAGGTATCACAGTACATATCATCGAGCACAAACTAATGAGTTGAAGTCGAATGCAAGATGAAATATTTTGATCAAGAGTCAATGATGTAAACTCATGTCGAAAGCGAGGTAACCTACCGTTGAGGCATGCAGAGCCAAGGTACTTGGTTGGTTTCTAGATTCAATCCTTGGATGATGTGTTGAAGTTGACAAGGATGAATCCGTCGAAAGAGGGCCATGATGAATCCCCCATCATTGACATGAAACACGACAAAGGATGTGTAGAGTAGATCAGATGGTACAATCATATGTGATACTGACTCAGAGTAAACCGACATGATTGAAGGTGTACTAACTGCAAATAATGAATAGTGAGAAATATTCTTGAACATGGGCATGGCATGACTTGGCAGTATTGACATGACGAGTATGACACAAATTCCTAATGAATCTGATGATGGAATCTTTCTTTGAATGACTCAAAGGATTAACGAGACTCAGGAAGTAAGCGGAACTCGAGGACAGACAGATGATCCAAGTACTGTATGCAAATGAAAATGAGTGCCATCTTCAAGAATGACTAGGTATTGCCACTGATAAAGGTGTAATACAAAAGCTTTCCTTTTTCCCCATCATGAGGGATGAGTGCCTCATATGTTTTTAACGAGCTTGATGAGGGTAACCAGATGCTCAGTATAGCTCATCTCATAGATGAGTCCAATCCCAAATATTTTCCAAACCTAGGATAGGAGGGGTTCGTCCCATGGAAGGCCCTTCAATGTGAAATTTTAATGACTCCACAGAAGGAAAACACGATCGTCATTTCATGTTTAGAGAGTCTGAAAAGAATTAAAGAAGAATCCAATAGTCCTTTTTCATAAAGTTAGCCTCATCACCCGAAAAAGGGTGAAACAACGCGGGGGGTGACACTTCCAGTCATGATTGGCTGGAGTATGCCTTTTTCGTAACTGGTACCCCCTGGTCCGAAAAAGGGGTAAACTATCACTAGGAAGACGACCATTCAAATCCTTTTACAAGAGTAAATGCGACAAGTTCGCTTGGTAATCATTTCGTATTTCAGGAGCCTGAAAAGAGCTTAAAGATAGACTTTAGGGGGGTTCCTTTTCAATAGGAGTTTAACGAGCCCGGAAAATTGATAAATCATAACTTCGTAACGTATTCTCTTAGTTTCAAGAGCATGAGAAATAACAAACAATAAGATGATTAATTGCATTCTAACGGATAAAAAGATAAATGACAAAAATTCACAAGGGGTGTTCATACCTGAGATGACCATTCCAATGTGAAAATGGCGTAGAAAGACACTTCACAACTCCTGCATACTCAGAAACTAGGTCAAATAGTCAACCGAACGTTCAAAAAAAATAAAATCGATCCAAACTATAGAAAATGGCATAACGACATCAAATATTCAAAAAATGAATATTCCATTTGTTGATAAATAGAAATAAAAACCAAATATAGTCACCATTGTTCTATTTGCCAAATTTGGGAGGAGTAGTGCCATTTGGATCCAAAACTTCACTTGTCGATTCTGGGAGCTACGAGCAATCATTTCACTCGTCGCAGGAGCAGGCAACCCTAAACTTCATCTAGCATAATTGTAGTGGTTTACATTTTTGAATTTCAGTCATTTTTTTGGGTTTTAGCTTGATTTGGAAAGGGCCATTGCGCCCTCGACTCATTGTAGTTTTCCCTTTCGTCAACTGTGACGAGACCGATTCGTCGCTAGGGTCTCACAAGTGGACTGCGACGACATCGCTCTATTTGCAAAAATGGGGTGCGATGATGGTGACGTCTATCCCCAAACTTAAGCTAAGCTCAAAAGAAGGACTTGCAGTGGTTGAAGCAAGTTCTAACATTGTTAAAAATCTCTTGTTGATAGGTTGTAAGCATCCAGAAGTGTTTTGGAATGGCAGGAAAGGGAGCATGAATTAGATGAGGAGCAAGCTACAAACGATCCACATTGTGTGGAAGCACTAAGGGACTGTGGGCTCCTCAAGCTCTTCCGCATCTAGGGGATGAGATCCCAAATTCCACTATTGACTCATATGCTTCGATGCTGGGATGCGGCCCGGCAATACTTTGTGATCAGTGAGCACGAGCTTACCATAGATATCAAGGAAATCTACTTTCTAACCAGATTGTCCCGAAGAGGGGGCAATGTGCTACTTACTGGATCACGCAGGAGTGATCGGACTATGGAAGATATGATCTGATAGCATTGTAGTCCCAACACCCATGCATCTAGTGGGAAGATTCCCATCAAAGATGTACAGGGGCGTCCATTACGCGCCATACTATTCACCATTACGAGGATAGCGGGGATCCAAGCTGCTCACTTAGCCACCAGGGCACATATGCTTTATGCGGAGGACTGTATGTCTCTGGAGATCTTTAACTAGTGCGAGGGGGTCCTCGCAAACATGTGAGCTCATTTGACAAAGTGTCAGTGGGGAGAGCTCAAATAGTTTAGCTATCGATCGATACTAATCTCATTCTTACTGGAACAGGTTCCCCTTTTGCATCCTCAGGTACCACTAGAGGATAGGGACCTTAGAGATCCTCACATCGCTAGGTAGACCGATGTGATGGCCCAACATGGTGGGGGCCCATTATTGGATACCCTCCTGAGTTTTTCACCTTGCTAGAGGGCCAGTTACTAATGGTGGAGGATTTTCCATACGGTGGTACGGACTTTAGAGATGATCCTGACTTGCCACTACCAGAAGGAGCAGCATGGGGAGACCTAGGTAAGACCAAATGACCCTTGTACTTTGAAATTTTTGTGCATTTATGATTTTTTTGATATAGTGCTGACAAGTGAACAACATGTGTGTGGAGATGTGGGGCTTGTACGACTAGTGGGGACCTCTCTTCTTGCGAGGAGAGAGAGAGCAGAGGGAGCAGTTGCGGGTCCAACTATGCATGCTGCCATCACGGAGATGGATAGAGTTTATGCCAACCTAAGTGGGTTGACACTAGACGTTCCTGAGCCGATGGTAGATGAGGTGTCCCGGCCCATGCAGGTACACAAGGTTGGAGCGACTGTGCACTTCAACGCACTGCTCCGCAAGGTTGTGAGAGCAGTAGATTATTTCCACACTCAGCAGGATCGAGCTGTTAGACCACCCACGGTTTCATGGGCCAGGCGATATGTCATATGTTGTTACTATGTGTGTATTGAGAGCTTAGAGGCCTCAGATTTTTGTACTATTGAAAGCTACGAGGCTTTAGATTTTGTAGAGACCCACAAAAATCCGTGGTGCTTTAGACTTTTGTACTAGCACTACCTTTTGAAATTATATATATATATACAGACATTCTGGTGATTCATACATTACGTGTAAATGATGTGGTTTTGCTTATGTGTTTTCTTATGAAATGAATTATTTACATGTTATGTCTACTTTTAACAGTTCATGCAATATGATTATGTGTGTGCAATGTACCAATCTAAGATGAAGTTTTCCATAGAGTCGGAAACTGTGTCAACATCTCGTGGAATGTGCAGGTACTGAATGGACTCAAAGGACCTTTCCAGAAGACGAACTCATTGATATAGACGGAGTAAAAAGGGATCGCGGATGGCGTAAACTCGGTTAAGATGAGAGGCCACTAGTTGAGAGTCCAAATAGATGACAACGTGGTCCATACCTAAAGAAATGGCATCAGTTAGGGTTCCAATGACTACTTGATATTCTGTAGCATTGTTAGTCTCGAAACCTAGACACATTTCCCCTGAGCTAATGAGCTCGCCAGTAGGTGAATAGAGTATCGAGGCTTCCGAAGCAAGGTTGTTGATGTATATGTAACTTCGGAATGTATTTCACCTTTATGTATATTGTAATTGCTATAGAGATGTTATTATTCCTCTATACGGAAGTGTCGTTATTTATATTGTAAGTGTCGTAACTTATACTTGATGGGTTATTAGACCACCTTGTTGGGGTCGGCGCTGTATAAGTCATGTGGGTCGAAGGGTTATTAGACCACCCTACTGGGGGTCGGCCATGTGGGTCAAAGGGTTATTAGACCATCCTATTGGGGGTCATCCCAGTCAGCATTATGTTATGTGGTTAAGTTAAGGCTCACCTAGTAAAGGTTATTAGGAAAGTCAAGTCAAGTATAAATAGAGTGTGGGAGGCACTCTATTTGATCATTCTATTCTCTCTCACACACTTTGGAGAGTGGCGCAATTATGGAGGAGGAGAAGCTGCTGCTAGGAGATGTCTATCTCTTATGCTTGGGTTGTATCATTTCTCTATCTATCTTTGAGGAAGTTATTGGGGTTTTCACCTTTATGGTTTTTCCCAAGTAAACTCTGTGTCTCTTGTGTGCTTGCATTATTGTGTCCATGATTGATATGTTGTAGATATACTATACATGTTGTTCTCTTAGTTAAGATCCTAGATCATGTTGAATTAAATTCTGAAAAATTAACATGGTATAAGAGCTAGCCTGAAAGAAGGAATGGTATGGCATGTATGACACTTGTTGCACTTGCGATGCTAGGGCTTGATATAGCAAAAACTAGTCATCGTAGTACTTTCGCTATAAATCCATTTCAGAAAATTTTTCAGATCTGAAACTTTTACAGGTCGAATATCAGATCCACATGTACCTTGTGTCCAAAGGAAAACTTCTAATTCACTGTACTTTGTGGTTTATGATCTGTACAATCTAGGGTTTTTTCCTCTTCCAGATCTAAGTCATAAATAGGTGACCTAGGAAAATAGGTCATAACATCGTCTAGGAAGCTCCAAATGAAACTTCGTCAAAAGTGATAGGTATTGCATGGACTATACTATCTCAGGTAACGTTTTCAGAGGCCGACACTAAACCAGTGACATGCGGCATGCCGTCCAAGTTCGCTCTCTTGTTTTATCCCATAAAAAGGTCACGTTGCGACACTTGGCATAACTCTCTCTCAGAGAATCCACTTGAGGTCAGACTAAAGAGGTTAGAAAGATGACAGGTCGAGCTACCATACGTAGCAGTTTTAGACCATGTGGATTTGTAATTTTGGATTTACACCAGAAACAATCAGGTGCATATTTCTGTCAAATCAGAATTGGATTTTGAGCACCTTCATTCATGGCTCTGGGAATTAGGGTTTCGGAGAAAGTTGGAATTTTTGTAATCGGAGACCATGACTGAATGATACTCATCAAAATCAAAATTTAGAGACCAAGATAAGATTTTTTGGTTGGGAAAAAGGCCGAGCTTGATCAAACCCTAGTTCGGGACTTTGATCGGAAAAGTGGAAAATTAGGGCTTTTGTAAAAATGGGAATTTTTGAAATCTGTGACCATAGCTCGAAGCTCCTCATGAAAATAGAAGATTAGAGCTTTGGATCGAACCTTTTGATTGGGAAAAAGGGTGGGATTTATCAAACCCTAGTTTGGGGTAATGTTGAGTGAATCCTAAAGTTTCAAAGGCAAATTTGAGGGGTGAAACTTTGTAGTTTTCAAATTCTGAGTATACCCGGCTTGATCAACTCATCAAGGCGCATATTTCTATCCTTTCAGAAGTTTGAAATTCAAAGTTTGAATTTTTAGGGTTTCTCTGACAAACCCTAATCCAACTCCAGATCCAGTTCCTGCAAATCAAGTGGATTGGGTTAATCCTAGAAGAGAATGGATTGGTCACCTGTATAAGTGAAGAAGTTCTTGTTTCAGAGGGAGATGATGCTAAGGCCTTACATAAGAAGATTACAAGAAATCTCGATAGGTATGACTTACCTAGGTATGTTTTGAGATTTGTTCATGATTAAGTTTATGGTATGTTTGTCTTCATATTATTACGGTTAGTACAAGCTTGATTAAATTTAGACTTTTCATATCACCTTAATAAAATTATGAATATTCATTGATTAGGGTGTTGACACTTATGATTCTACTAATGCATTATGGTGTTGTATGAGATTTATGTTGTTCGCTAACATGAAAGGTACACCAAGAAAGACAAATCATGTTCTACTTCAAGAACATAGGATCATGGTGACATGAAGACAAAGAATCATCCATTGTCATGGATCACATATAAGATCTACTTACGAGGTATGTATAACTTGGTTCTACAATGGTTAACTTATGAAACATGCAGGTTACTAGCACAAGTCATTGAAGAGAACCAGAAGACATCATGCGGGTATGTCAGACATGACTAGCTAACATAGTAATCCAGGTATGTTTTTCCTATATCAAGTTAGAATCTTACCTTGTGTTAGGATCCCTTATATAAGTATACTTGGTATGATTGGTTATGTTTATTCATAAAGTTACAAATGTAAGTAATCAAGGGTTTATGCATATTATGTCTCTTATCTTGATTGATGATTTGACTAACTAGAAGAGTCCTATGATCAAATAAGAATATGCATGAGTAAAAAAGTCTTCCCTGAAACCTTGAATACTAATGTTTATTATCAGTGTTTGAAATAATCATGACTATACATGTTTAAGATTATTGTGTTTTGATAGTATTAAGATTATATTAATGAATGTGTGATTATGTATGAGACCTCGAGGATAACACAATGATGATACTAATAAGCATGCATAGTGATTAAGGATGGATATAAGTTCAAGGACAAGTAATCCAGGAAGCAAGGATCAAGAGGGAGCACACTTCAGTAGTTTCTGCAAGGATGTAGATATTCAGAGGGAGTTGACCACTTCTCACAATCCGCATCAAAATGGAGTTACAGAAAGGAAGCAAAGACTGAGAGGGAGTCAACCCTACAACCAAACAAACATAAGTATTTTAATATTTGTTTATTTAAATAATATTGTTCAATAATGTATATGCTTATGTTCCTAGAATTAGGCTGTGTATTATGCATATTAGAATAATTACATTAATGAACAATATACTATGCATGTGATGGGTAAGTGGCCTATGGCACTGTACAACATTCCATTGCTAATTATTTAGAATGAAACCTCTTTGTCGACATGTTAGGAGTTGTGCACACTCTTAACAATGTTCTGGTAGAGATTGGAAGGCATCTAGAAAGTTACGGGAAATGGATAAATGTTGTATTGAAGCATTTGCTAAGATTATTGCATGACTGTATGACATATTTCTTCATGTGTACGAATTTGTTCTGAAAACTATGAGATGTTTCTAATCATGCAATTTAACTTGTTTTGTAGGAAATATCATATACCATCACCTACAAAAGAAGGACTACAACATTTGTTCAGCAATAAAGTTATCTATTGAAAATATTGAATATATTGAAGTTCCCAGGATCTGGGAAGAATGCCATGATCGAGGAGTACCAGTCGATCATGAAGATGTTTGGGATGAGGTCCCAAGACCTGAAGGGAAGTCTATAATAACTTCCAAGTGGATCTACAAGATCAAGCATGCTGCAGATGGCGGCATAGAGAAATACAAGGCAAGATTTGTAGCTCGTGGCTTCTCACAGAAGGAAGGAATCAACTATGAAGAAACCTTTGCTCTTGTAGCCAGATACACTTCCATTAGATCAGTACTTGATCTGGCTGCAGTGATGAAATGGAAGTTACACCAGATGGATGTCAAGACAACTTTCTTGAATGGTGTAATCAAAGAGGAAGTGTATGTGGAGTAGCCACTCGGGTTTGAGACACATGACCGAGAGTCACTTGTGTGCAAACTGAAGAAAGCCCTGTATGGTTTGAAACAAGAAGCTAGGAACTGGTATGGCAGGATAGATGGATTTCTATCTAGTTTGGGCTTTACCAAGAGTAAAGCAGATTCCAACCTTTACTACAAGGTTGAGGAAGGCAATCCAGTGATACTACTTTTGTATGTGGATGACCTGTTTATTACAGGTGAAAATAGATTGATTGCCAACACGCAGTGCAAGCTTGCTGCCAAGTTCAAGATGATGCACTATTTTTTGGCATGGAGGTGTGGTAGAGTGCAGATGGAATCTTCCTTGGACAAGGGAAGTATGTAGTAGAGATCCTGAAGAGGCTCGGGATGATGGACTGCAAGGCCATGGCCACGCCTATGGCATCGAACCTAAAGCTTATGTGTGATGCTTCATCTAATTCAGCTGATGTCACTATGTATCGTCAGATGATTGGGTCCTTGATGTACCTGATGAACACGATACCAGATATTTGCTTTGTGGCGAACACATTGAGACAGTTCCTGACAGATCTGAGAGGTGTTCACCTGATTGCTGTAAAGCATATTCTGAGGTACCTGAAGGGTACTGTTGATTATGGGCTCAAGCATGATGCGAATCAAAAGTTTAACCTACAGGGTTATGTTGATTCGGACTAGGAAAGTAGTGTTGCAGATAGGAAGAGCACATCTAGGTGTTGCTTCAGTATGGGATCAGTTGTGATCTCTTGGTTTAGCAGGAAGCAGTCCTATGTAGCATTGAGTACAGCCAAAGCAGAGTATGTTGCAGCTTGTTCGGCTGGTTGTGAGGCAGTATGGCTTCGGAAGCTACTGTCTGATTTATTTGATCTCTTGTTGGATGCTACTAGTATCTTTTGTGACAACCAGAGTTGTGTGAAGCTATCTGAGAACCTGGTGTTCCATGACAGGTTGAAGCATATCGAGATCAAATATCACTATGTCATGGATATGGTGCAGAGAGGAGCAGTGAAGCTCATCTATGTTGCAACAGATGAGCAGGTTGCAGATTTATTGACCAAGTCGTTGGTGAGAGTGCAGTTTGAGTACTTCAAAGAGAGGCTTGGTGCAATTCAGATCGATGTTCCTTTTAAAGGGAAGTGATGAGTCTAGAAGATGCAGATGCACATGAGCTTTTCTGACATGGTTGATGTGTTCTCCCATGGTCGTGATATAATTGTTGATCCATTCTCACATGGTGGTAGATGTGTACTCCCATGGTGTAGATGTAAGGGATGAAGCCATTTTTCACATGGTGGTAGATTTGTTCTCCCATGGTGAAAAGGTAAGGGATGGAGCCTTCCCCGAATGGTGGTAGATGTGTTCTCCCATGTCGGTGGTGTAAGTTTTGGATGATGTGCATCTGGGCTGTGCTTTGTGGACGATGAGATGATCTGAAGAGGACGATGCTATGATGATCAGGAGGATCATGGATGATGAGCATCAGGACGATGCTCCAATTACTTCTCTGGATATGTATATGTGCATCATGTTGGATGTTGGATATGATCAGTTGGATCATTTATATGTATATGTATGTACACATCATGCTGGATGCTAGATATGATCAATTGGATCATTTATATGTATATGTATGTTCGCATCATCTTGGATGTTGGATATGATTAGTTGGATCATTTATATGTATGTATGCATCATGTTGGATGCTGGATATGATCAGTTGGATCATGTGTTTGTATTTGTAGATGTATCAGGTGGATAGATTGTATGATCAGGTAGATCATGTATGATGATATGTATCAGGCAGATACTGTGTATGCTGTTAAATTTTGAGCATTAATTCACAATACTCTAGGATCTTTGCTGAGAGAATAGCATATACAGTATATCAATGCATGACAATCACAATATGACAAGCATCACAAGAATCAAAAGCATAAGAGACAAGAGACACAGAGTTTCCGTGGGGAAAACCCTAAGGTGAAAAACCCCACAACTTCCTCAGAGATAGAGAGAGCAATGGCTCAACCAAAGTACAACCAAATAACATTGAGATAGTCTCCTAGTAGCAGATGATCCTCCTCCTCACTAGTGTGCCACTTTCTGAGTGAGAGTGAGTTACTTTTCCGAGTGAGTAAAATAGAGATCTCCGATCTCTATTTATACTAACCTTTTTTCCCAGTGACCTTATGGGGCCGACTTGTCTAGTTAGGTACATCCACATTATAATATATCTAATTCAAGGCCGACCCCACATGGTGGTCTAATAACCCATAGGCAAGTACACACACTTGCGACACTTGTCAATCCACATGACGACACTTCCTTATAGAGGAATGACACATCTCTTATAAGGGTACAATAAATATATATAAAATACAAAGATGAAATACATTCCAAAGTTACATATACATCAACACTCCCTCTTAACTAGGAAGGTATTTCTCGACACAGATCTTCTAGACAAGTCTTCTTCTCGGGATCATCATCATCAATGCATCGTCATCATCATCGTCACTACTGCTGCTATCTCAACCAATCTCTGACACTACTCGTCATAGGAAGTTCTACAAAGCCAGTCCTTTTTCATATTGGATGTAGGCCCACCATCTGCAGGTCTTCCTCATCACTGGCCATACTGTGGAATTCTCAGGACTTATTATGTGCGTCACGAAACCTGGCTGCAGCATCCCAGGCTATTATGAGCACACAGCTCTACTTGTAGGATCTCCCAGGAGCACATTACATGTGACCCATCACAAGACCTGGCTGAAGCATCCCAGGCTGTTACGAGCACACGGCTCTACCTGTCGGATCTCCCACGAGCACATTACATGTGATCTCACCACAAAACATGGCTGAAGCATCCTAGGTTGTTACGAGCACACGCTCTACCTATCGGATCTCCAAGGAGCACATTACATGTGGTCCACCACAAAACCTGGCTGAAGCATCTGAGGCCTTTTTCATCCTGTCCAGATCTCCTAGGAGCAAATTACATGTGGTCATGGAAAAACCTGGCTGAAGCATATGAGGCCTTTTTCATCCTGTCCAGATCTCCCAGGAGCAAATTACATGCCATAGGACAAAACCTCGAAAGAGCATCTGCCAGATATCCCAGGGCAACA
The DNA here is from genome assembly GCA_027924585.1 of Larix kaempferi. Classification (NCBI taxonomy): domain Eukaryota; kingdom Viridiplantae; phylum Streptophyta; class Pinopsida; order Pinales; family Pinaceae; genus Larix; species Larix kaempferi. Next base: position 865,820 of record BSBM01000256.1, read on the forward strand.
AATTACATGCCATAGGAAAAACCTTGAAAGACCATCTACAGATCTTCCAGGGCACAAATTTTATGTCCTCCCAAAGAAAAACCTTGAAAGAGCATTTGCCAGATGTCCCAAGGAACCGAATTACATGCCATAGGAAAAACCTCGAAATACCATCTGCAAATCTCCCAGGGCACAAATTACATGCTTACCTGCACAACCTGATCCACGGCCACAAAGTATCATTTGATACTCACCATACATCATCCTGATGTACACATGATCACCCTGATCATCATAACTGCAACATCCTACTGCATGTCATCTGGAGAAGCTTGTCATCCACGATCATCCTGATCATACAATGCATCCATCTGATGCACTCCAAGTATCTACCTGATACATATCATCATACATAGTGTATCCACCTGATACATAGATACATGATCCACACAATGTATCCATCAACATACATGATCTACCTGATCATACAATGTATCCACCTGATACATATACAGATACATGGTCCAATCATCCAACATGATGCATATACAAAGTACATACAAATGATCCAACTGATCATATCCAGCATCCAACATGATGCGTACATACATATAAATGATCCAACTGATCATATCCAGCATCCAACATGATGCATACATACATATAAATGATCCAACTGATCATATCTAGCATCCAACATGATGCGTACATACATATACATATAAATGATCCAACTGATCATACAAAGCAGAAACTAGAACATCATCTTGATGCTCATCATCATCCAGTGCTTACATCCACAACCATGTGAAGGATCCTCCTTCCAACATGCTTGGAATGGCTTCAGCAAATGTGTCCATCGCTTCTTCCTCGAAGTGTCCTCGATCTGAAGAACGCCAAGCCTCTCTTTGAAGTACTCAAACTTCACCCTGGCTAGTGGCTTCGTCAGCACATTTGCAATCTGCTCGTCCGTCGCAACATACAGGAGCTTCACGGTTCCTCTCTGCACCATATCCCTGATATAGTGATATTTGATCTCTATGTGTTTCGACCTGTCATGAAACACTGGGTTCTCAGACAGCTTCACACAACTCTATTTATCACAGAAGATACCAGTAGAATCCAACGAGAGATCAAATAACTCAGACAGTAGCTTCCGTAGCCATACTGCCTCACAACTAGCTGAACAGGCTGCAACATACCTTTCCTCAGCTGTACTCAGTGCCACGCAGGACTGCTTCTTACTAAACCATGAGATCACACATGATCCCATACTGAAGCAGCACCCAAATGTGCTCTTGCTATCTGCAGCACTGCCAGCCCAATCTGAATCAACATAACCCTGCAGGTTAAACTTTTGATTTGCTTCATACTTGAGCCCAAAATACACTATACCCTTCAGGTACCTCAGAACATGCTTTACAACAACCAGGTGAACACTCCTCATATCCGTCAGGAACTGGCTCAATGTGTTCATAGCAAAGCAAATATCTGGTCTCGTGTTCGTCAGGTACATCAAGGACCCAATCATCTGACGATACATAGAGACATCAACCGGCTTAGATGAAGCATCACATAGAAGCTTCAGATTCGATGCCATAGGTGTGGCCATGGCCTTGCAATCAATCATCCCGAATCTCTTCAGGATATCTACTGTGTACTTCCCTTGACCAAGGAAGATCCCACCTGCACTCTGCCACACCTCCATACCTAGGAAATAGTGCATCATTCCCAAATCTTTCATATCGAATTTAGCAGCAAGATTCCTCTTACTATCTGCAATCAGTCTGTCATCTCCTGTTACAAATAAGTCATCCACATACAGAAGTAGAATCACAGGATTCCCTTCCTCAACCTTGTAGTAAAGGTTGGAATCTGCTTTATTCTTGGTAAAGCCCAAACTAGATAGGAAACTGTCCATCCTACCATACCAGGTTCTGGGAGGTTGCTTCAAGCCATACAAGGCTTTCTTCAATCTACACACATATGAATCCCTGTCATGTATTTCAAAACCGAGTGGCTGTTCCACATATACTTCCTCTTCAACTACACCATTCAAGAAAGCAGTCTTGACATCCATTTGGTGTATTTTCCATCTCATTGTTGCAGCCAGGGAAAGTACTATTCTGATGGAAGTATACCTGGCTACGGGTGCAAAAGTTTCTTCATAATCTATTCCCTCTTTTTGAGAGAAGCCACGAGCTACGAATCTTGCCTTGTATTTCTCTACACTGCCATCTGCAACATGCTTGATTTTGAAGATTCATTTAGAAGTTACAACAGACTTCTCTTCAGGTCTTGGGACAACATGCCAAACGTCATTCTTCATTATTGATTGGTATTCCTCAACCATGGCATCCTTCCATTCTTTCTTTTCCGCTGCTTCTTCATAAGTGGAAGGTTCTTTGTTCATAATGTCACCGAGTAAAGTAACATAGTTGGTATGTGATCTGGTTCTCTTCTTTGCTCTGTTTTCTTCTTCTGGAATGCCAAATCTTTCTGCATCTTGAATGAGCTCTCTAGCGCATCCAGGTTTCCTCTTGTGAGAGTTATCCTCACGGGGTGGATCTACAGGTTCTTATGGATCTTCAAACTCACGAACAACTTCTGGAACTACTTCATTCATGGTAGTGTCTTGAAATCTGGTTTCCTTAGGTTCTTCATAAACTTTGATAGGTGATTTCCTTGATTTGATGAATGCTGATTTTTCATCAAATGTTACATCCCTGCTGACATCAATCTTCTTGAACCCTGGAAAGTATTTTCTGTAAGCCTTCGAGCTTTCACTGTAACCCACAAAGATACCCTTCTTTCCTGAAGGATCTAGTTTAGTCCTCTTTTCCTTTGGGACATGAGTGTATACTGGACAACCAAATATTCTGAGATGACTGACTTCAGGTTTCTTACCAGAAAAGACCTCTTCTGGTGTCTTGTTGTCCAATATCTTGTGGGGTGTTCTGTTCTGCACATAAATGCATAGGTAGATCCTGGTCATGTAGCATTTCCCTTGCTGCTTCGATGATGGTTCTGTTCTTCCTTTCTGCAACTCCATTCTGTTGAGGATTATACGGAGCAGTCAACTCCCTCTTAATCCTTGAATCACTACAAAGCTTCTTGAAGTCACTTGAGGTGAATTCTCCACCATTGTCGGATCTGAATGTTTTGATCTTCTTGTCAGTTTGATTCTCCATCAAGGTTTTGAATTCCTTGAATTTATCAAACACCTCATCTTTTCTCTTCAAGAAGTATACCCAAGTCTTCCTGGAGAAGTCATCAATAAATGAGACATAGTAAACATACCCACTCAGGGAACTGGATGACATAGGACCACATACATCTGAGTGGATGATTTCCAGGATGTCTTTTGCCTTGCTTTCACTGCTTGGGAAATCCTTCTTAATGTTCTTACCTTTTGCACATCCTTTGCAAACACCTTCATGTTTGGTCTTGATTCCAGGGAGACCCTCTACAGCCTTGCTTGCAATTGGAAGTGCTGTATAGTGCATATGAGCAATTCTTCTATGCCAAAGTTCACTTGGCTCCATGGATTCATGCACCATGGCATGTTCAGGTTGTCCCTTCAATTTATACAAGCACTCTTGCTCTCCAATCACTACTGCATCATCTATGATCTTTTCCTTTGGCCACATTAGGACTTGGCCATCCACAAATGCAACCCTAATACCTTTTGCATCCAATGCAGATATTGAGAGAAAGTTTTTCTTGAGCCCAGGTACATAAAGAACTTATTTCATCTTCAAAGATTTTCCAGAATCTAGGTTGTAAGAGGATTCACCACTTCCTTTGATTGGGTATTGATAATCATCCCCAAGTTTCACCTTATGGGGTGATTCATGTTCAAATAGATTCACAAAAGAATCCTTAAAACCAGTCATGTGTTTGGAAGCCCCACTATCAATCAACCAATCATTACAACCATGGGAGATGGTACCTGTGAGAGCAGAGATTAGAACATACTCTTCTTCACTTGATGAGTCATCATCACTTTCTGCCCTATCCTTCTTCTTGGGTGGTTCATCATCCTCGGCAACATGAGCATGAAACCTTCTTTTGTTGCCCTTCTTCTTCTTGTTGGAGTTGTTGTTTTCCTTCTTGTTCTTGGGACAATTTATGGCAATATGTCCTTTCTCATTACAGGTGAAGGATATTCTTCTTTCCTTGAAGTGATGTGAAGATTTCTTGGAGTGAGATGGCTCTCTCTTGGACTTCCATTTCTTGGTGTGAGCTGTGAGAGATTGATCTTCATTCCCCATCTTTTCTTCTCGTGCCACAAGCCTTGCTTCTTCTTGTGAGCATTCTTCCCGTAGTCTACTGAAGGAGATCAACTTCTTCCTTGCACAAATTCCTTGGATAAAGGAATCCCATGACCTAGGTAGGCCATTTAAAGTGGTCATTACCATTTCACCATTCTCCACCATTTCATCTACTGCTTCTAGTTGTTCCTTGATCGGGGAGACCCTTGAAAAATAAGATTGAATGGTTTCTCCATTCTGAAACTTTAATCCTTTCAATTGGTTCCGCAGGGTCATCTTCCGATTTATGTTCTTCCCTTCAAATAGCTTGGTCAAAGAGTCAAACATCTCCTTGGGTGTCTTTAGAGAGGACACATGGGGTATGAGATGATCTTTAATAGAATCAGCAATGATTCTCTTTGCCTTGACCAAGTTCTTCTTATGCAATACCTTGGCCTCTTCATCCTCTGGGATAGGGATGTCTTCTTTCACATATGAGTCCAACTCATTCTCTTCTAGGATTAACCCAATCCTATACTTCCAAGCCCAGAAGTTATCAATTCCTTCAAGCTTATCCTCAAGCTTGGTGTGGTGGGACATCTTAAAGAGTACTTAAAATGGAAATAGAAAAGATTTAGATCTTACCACTTGAAATGCTGAAAAACTGGATCTGGTCTCGGATTAGGGTTTGTCAAAAAATCCCTAAAAATTCAAAATGTGAATTTCAAATTTTTGAAAGGATAGAAAGATGTGCCTTGATGAGCTGATCAACTTGGTGCATTCAGAATTTGAGATTAGCAAAGCTTTACCCTTCATATTTGATCTTTTGTCCTCCCGGGTTCATTAGGGAGAGCCCTGAATTAGGGTTTGAGTTTCCCGGAGATCTACCCAGCCAAAAATCTCGATCGAAAGCTCTAAACTTTGATTTTTGCAAGGAGCTTCCAGTTGTGTCTTCAAATTCCAGAAATTCCTATTTTTAGGGTCAAATCTGAAAATGCTCAGAATTGAATTCTGATTGGACAGATAGTTGCACCTTGATGAGTAGAGTCAATCTACTATACTAATTTTCCAAAAACTATGGAGAGAAACCCAATAAACAAGAAACTCAAGCTTACGTCACTGCAAAATGTCTTCTTCTCAGGTTAGCTCTGATACCATGTTAAATTTTGAGCATTAATTCACAATACTCTAGGATCTTTGCTGAGAGAATAACATATACAGTATATCAATGCATGACAATCACAATATGACAAGCATCACAAGAATCAAAAGCATAAGAGACAAGAGACACAGAGTTTCCGTGGGGAAAACCCTAAGGTGAAAAACCCCACAACTTCCTCAGAGATAGAGAGAGCAATGGCTCAACCAAAGTACAACCAAATAACACTAAGATAGTCTCCTAGTAGCAGATGATCTTCCTCCTCACTAGTGCGCCACTTTCTGAGTGAGAGTGAGTTACTTTTCGAGTGAGTAAAATAGAGATCTCCGATCTCTATTTATACTAACCTTTTTGCCCATTGACCTTATGGGGCCGACTTGTCTAGTTAGGTACATCCACATTATAATATATATAATTCAGGGCCGACCCGACACGGTGGTCTAATAACCCATCAGCAAGTACACACACTTGCGACACTTGTCAATCCACATGACGACACTTCCTTATAGAGGAATGACACATCTCTTATAAGGGTACAATAAATATATATAAAATACACAGATGAAATACATTCCGAAGTTACATATACATCAACATATGCTTCAGGTGGATGCATTGTATGATCAGGATGATCATGGATGATGAGATTCAGGATGTTGCTCCAGATGAATATGTACATAAGGATAATGTATGGTGAGTATTAGGTTGATACTTTGTGGCCGTGGAATAGGTTGTGCAGATAAGCATATAATTTGTGCCTTGGGAGATTTGCATATACTCTTTTGAGGTTTTTCCTATGGCATGTAATTTGTGCCCTGGGATATTTGGCAAATGCTCTTTCGAGGTTTTGCTCAGGAGGACATATAATTTGTGCCCTAGGAGATTTGCAGATACTCTTTCGAGGTTTTTCCTATGGCATGTAATTTGTGCCCTGGGATATCTGGGAAATGCTCTTTCGAGGTTTTGTCCTATGGCATGTAATTTGTGCCCTTGGAGATTCGATAGGTTGAGCCATGTGCTCGTAATCAGTCCTGGGATGCTCTTTCGAGGTTTTTCCATGACCACATGTAATTTGTGCCCTGGGAGATCTGATAGGTTGAGCCATGTGCTCGTAATCAGTCCTGGGATGCTCTTTCGAGATTTTGTGGTGACCACATGTAATTTGTACCCTGGGAGATCTGATAGGTTGAGCCATATGCTTGTAATTAATCCTTGGATTCTCTTTCGAGGTTTTGTGGTGGGGTCACATATAATAGTTCCCTGGGAGATCCGACAGGTAGAGCCGTGCACTCGTAATAGCCTAGATGCTCTTGCGAGGTTTTGTGACACATGTAATAAGTCCTAAGATTTCCACAACATGGCCAGTAATAATGAAGACTTGCAGGTGGTGGACCTACATCCAATATGAAAAAGGACTGGCTCTATAGAACTTCCTATGACGAGTAGATTTAGAGATTGATCGAGATAGCAGCAGCAGTGATGATGACGATGATCTAGAGAAGAAGACTTGTGCTAGAACACCTGCGTCAAGAGATACCTTCCTAGTTAAGAGGGAGTGTTGATGTATATGTAACTTCGGAATGTATTTCACCTATATGTATATTGTATTCCTATAGAGATGTTATTATTCCTCTATATGGAAGTGTCTTCATTTATATTATAAGTGTCGTAACTTATACTTGATGGGTTATTAGACCACCTTGTTGGGGTCGGCCCTGTATAAGTCATGTGGGTCGAAGGGTTATTAGACCACCCTATTAGGGGTCCACCATGTGGGTCAAAGGGTTATTAGACCACCTTATTGGGTGTCATCCCAGTCAGCATTATGTTATGTGGTTAAGTTAAGGCCGACCTACTAAAGGTTATTAGGCAATTCAAGTCAAGTATAAATAGAGTGCGGGAGGCACTCTATTTGATCATTCTATTCTCTCTCACACACTTTGGAGAGTGGCGCACTTGTGGAGGAGGAGAAGCTGCTGCTAGGAGATGTCTATCTCTTATGATTGGGTTGTATCATTGCTCTATTTGTCTTTGAGGAAGTTATTGGGGTTTCTCACCTTTATGTTTTTCCCCAAGTAAACTCTGTGTCTCTTGTGTGCTTGCATTATTGTGTCCATGATTGATATGCTGTAGATATGTTGTACATGTTGTTCTCTCAGTTAAGATCCTAGATCAGATGAAGTAAATTTTGAAAAATTAACAAAGTTTATGAGTATGTCAGCTGGCGCCATCCGCAAATCTGTAGCACGTTGCCATCTGCACACGCAGACAGAACATGGTATAAGAAACGAAGCAAGGCCTAAAACACACAAGAATTCAAAGTGTCACACCATACGAAAAACACGCACACACACCATGTACAGTATATACAAAAGTACTTATGTGTGAAAGACTCAAGCATAGTACCTCTTCAGGTAAAGCCCATTGCAGGGTTCCCCCAAAGATATCCCATCATAATATTCAATCTCATAAGATCCCTTCTCTAGAACGTGTTTCACTATGTAAGGTCCATGCCACATGGACTCAAACTTGCCTTCCCCCAGCTTATCATGTTTTTTATCATAAGTAAGGACCAAATCCTCTTCGTTAAAAATGTGGGGTTTTACCGACTTGTCGTACTATGATTTGATGCGTTTCTTATGGGCCTCGTTGGTGAGAGCGGCATCTCGATGAGTCTTGTCAAGCGTAGCTAGGTAGAGGAACTGTTCTTCCTCGACAGTAGTGTTCGGGAGAATTTCAGTGGCGACCTTGAGAGACGGAATCTCACACTCTATAGGAAGGATCACCTCCAATCCAGACACTAGTTGGAAAGGAGTGAATCCAGTGGTTGTTTTAACGGAAGTCCTATAAGCCCAAAGTGAAGAGAAGAGTATGTTGTGCCAATTGGCCTTGTGCGTACCTATCATTCATTGGACCATAGTTTTCAATACCTTGCTAATGGCCTCAACCTTCCCATTCGATTGTGGGTAGTATGGTGTTGAGGTTTCATGGAGAAAACCCAATCTATCGCTCAACTCGTCAACCATATGGTTCATGAAGTGGGAACCATGGTTGCTGACTATTGCTTGAGGAACTCCAAACCGTGCTATTACATTGTTGAACATGAAGAGTGAGGTGGCCTTGCTGTCGTTCATGTATGTAGGCATTGCCTCGACCCACTTTGTAAAGTAGTCCACAGATGCAATGATGTAACTATGCCCCCTGGGTGAGGTAGGCTTACAGTGCATGAAATCGATGCCCCATTTAGCAAAGGGGCTATCGACAATAACCGGGTGTAACGGGGCAAGGTGGGTGCACTTCTTAGTATGAAAATGATGACATGGAGGACATTGTTTTACGGCCTCGATACAATCTTTAAAGATAGTCGGCCAAAAATATCATGTGCACAAAATATTATGGGTTGTATCCATCCCAAAGTGGTGACCGCCACATGCCCCTGGGTGGCATTCATTCAGAACATGTTCAGCCTCTTCATGATTCAGACAACGTCGAATGATAGATTCGATACCACGATGGTACAAGGTATCATTGATGATGAGATAATACTTTTCGTGTTGGCGCATACGACAACGGTCATCACGAGACAGTTTGGGGTTGAATCGTTGGGTTTGAAGATACAATGTGACATATCCATACCATGGATTAGACGTACTGATAAGAAACAATGGCTCGTTTGGAAGGGAGTCATTGGGCTCAAACTCTACATCAGTACGGGGGAGATCGCTCAACAAATGCCAAAGACTTTTTAGACTTAGCTTTTTCAAAAAGAAGATCGAATTCTTGTAGTATCAAAATCCAGCATGAATACTTTCCCCCAACCACCTGACGTGTTAGAACGTGGTACATGGGGTTCAGTTCAGAAATGATGGTTTTGGTGCGAAGCAAAATATAATGTCAGAACTTCTGCACAGCTATGACTGTCACGAGAGCGAGTTTCTAAACATGTGAATAGCGAGTTTTAGCGTCAATGAGACCTTTATTGGCATAATAAATCACATGTTCCTGGGAATCCTAGTCTTCCTAAACAAAAACCATGGTGATAGTGGTGTCGGAAGTAGTGAGATATAAAATGTAATCTTGATAGTAATTCAGCAGTTGGATCATAGGGGCATGCGTGATGGCATACTTCAAACTATCAAAAGATCATTGAGCCTAGTCATCCCAAATGAATGGTACATCCTTTTTCACCAATCTCATGTAACCCTACGTATTCTGCATGAAATTACAAAAGAAGCGTCATAGGTAAGTTGCTCTGCCTTGCAGACTCTGAAGTTCCGTAATATAGGTTGAAGGTGGAAGAGTGACGATGGTTTCCGCCTTCGAGAGATCAATATGGATCCCATCTTTGGATACGATAAAGCCTAAGAGGTGTCCGAACTCGACACAAAAAATACTTTTGTGAGGAAAATAGCTGTTAGATGATCGAAGTGGAACTCACTCTGCTTCGAATGGGCAGGGAGATCATCTAAGCAAGGTTCCACAAAGTCCTTCACATCATGGAAAGCATATGACATGGCCGAATAGAATGTGGTGCCAGCGTTTTTAAGACCAAACAGAAGTTTGTGGTATGCAAATGTTCCCCAAGGGAAGATGAAAGCAGTCTTGTGTTGATCGACCAAGTGGATCTCAATTTGGTTGTATCCGGAAAAGCCATCCATGAATGAAAAATTAACACTTCCAGCACAATTGTCGATGATCTGGTCGATGAAGGGAGTCAAGTAGTTTCCCTTGGGACAAGCTTTGTTGAGGTCCCGATAATCGATGCAGACACGGATGGTTCCCTTCTTTTTGTTCATAGGGATGACATTTGAGACCCATTCTATCAATGGGACAGGGTAATTCAAGAGTTTCTCAATTTCTGCCTTGATTTCCACAGTCTTCCAAGGGTGTACCGGTCACAACTTTTGGCGGACAGGTTTGATGTCAGGATAGGTTTTGATCTCATGCAAAACATTGGAGGGGTCTATCCTAGGAATATCCTTGTAAGTCCAAGCGAATATGTCTCGAAATCGCTTGAACAAAGCCGTAGGGATGATGACTTCTTCAGGGGAACACTTCTGGCCTAACTAAATGTGTTCCACTACACCAGGTTTAACCGAGATGTCGATCAAAGTGGTAGGATCAATGTTGGCTAAGTTGTCTTCAGAATTCGTTTGAAACATGAGTATCAAAGACTGAGAGCCAGAAAGGACATCCGGTGTAAAGATTGTGCGAATGTTGTTCCCTACAGTAGCCAAAATGGGAAGGGAAGACGAACGATGATGGAGGTCTTCTTAGGGAGGATCGTCCACACTCATGATTTCCATGATGGACTCATCAGAATGAAAAGTTTGTAGGAAGGGATCGGATGATGTCTGTTGCATAGAACTAGGGGTGGAGGTCATAGTTAAGTGATCTTCCGGGGCTAACTGGATAGCCTCATACATAAGTTCGGCGGGTGACAAAGGCATAATGTATCCAATCAGGTGTGTGGTGGATTCATTAGGTATAAGCCATGAATCAGTGGAGTTGGGAATGGAGGAAATCTGTGAGGAGATCATGTTCACCATGGAAACATGATTTGGGGGATCCGAAGTAGGAAAGAATCACATAAGGGATGAATCCTTAAGGAGGCCAACCCCCACACTCTCATACTTTTGCATAGAATTTCCAATGGAAGGAATGTTATCGCCTAGGTGAGAAATGGTGTCAAGTGAGTAGAAATCTAGTTGGTTGACCATGACAATTCGGCCTTAGTGGGGGAATTGCACTATGTGAAATACTGATGAGGCAACCGCGGTCATGGCGTGAAACCAATTACGACCAAGCAGAATGTTATAATCTAATGGGGCAGCGATGACTTCCATGTTAATGGTTGTGGTCTTTCCCCCTAGTTCGACTGATAAAGCTTGTAACAGCCCATGAGGTTGAAATCCATGTCCGTCAAAGGCTCTCAAAGTGGCGGGAGAATAGTTCAAATCGGGAAAACCTATGGCTCTCCAACATGAGATCGACATGACTAAAGTGGAGGTGCCCTCATCCAAAATGGAACGATGGATTGTCTTCCCATCTATGTTTGTGGCAACTGGAAATGCCAACTGATGGGAGAGCCTCGGTTTGAAGTATTCCAGCCGGAACATGATGGTATTCAATGAATCCGAGTCAACTGCACTGATGGCAGCGAGGAGAGTCTTGCATTGATTTGGACAATTTTGCAAGACTTCAAGCATCGACATAGAACAAGGAGCATGTGCTAGGTCCTCTACAATGTTGTAGTTTTGAGCAGCCCGAGAATTGGGATTAAAAACTGATTTTCTAATTGTGCTCTTGGGTGGATGCAACACTAACTCGAGGGAAGGATTCTCAACAGTGAGAGGCGCACCTGGTATGGTGACATTGGGCATCAAAGTGGAATCTTTTTCAGTATTGCATCCAACGAGTTCTTTGGCTGGAACGAAATCATACGAACAAGAATGGGTGTTCAACTTCATAGTCTCATTACGCACCATGAGAACATGTGCAATGGTAGATACTTCTCCTTGGGAAGACAAACTGTGAACGATCGACTACTGATTTTGAGCAGGGAAAGGATCGTTGAGAACTGCGGGTGTGGGCTTTCCCTTAAGAAACTTTTGAGCTTCATCTCTATGGGGTCACTCTTTGGAAAAATGGTCATCACCACATAGTAGACAAGGAAAATTTAACTTCCTTTTCTATTTGGTATCATCGGGGGTGCTCTTTTGTTCCTGCTAGGTGGAAGATTTCTTAGGTTTCCGTTTGTTTTTCTTCTTACTGCTAGACTTCTGAGGTGAAGTTGATGAAACAGAATTCACTTCTTCAGTGAAAACAGGGGTGGATGATTTGGTGGTGCTGAGACCATTCTGTGTTGGTGATGAGCACGAACTCTTGGGGTTCGAAGAACCAACAGTTTGATGAGGAGGCTGGGTGTGAGGGGATTCAATGATGCCATCGGCTTGGGGTCCCTTGGGTGGTTTCGCGGGGTCATTAGTGCCACAGGGTACGTCGGGAAGAATATCAAACAATGTGTCAAATTGAGTATAAACTAAGTCTAGCACATAGGTGCGAGCGATGGCTTGTTCTTCAGTGACAACACCTCCCATGGCAACATCTCGTGTTATGGTAGGGATGAGGGACTTCGTAAACCAATCTACTAGGAGTTGATCTAGAATTGGAGCTTTAATGAGACGACATCTCTTTCGACACTCATGTATATGATCTGAAATGTGAGTGGCAGTATTCTGACGGAGCGAGGTTAAAATCTCGGTACCAGTTTCATACAATATAGGCAGTTGGAAATGAGTCAAGAAATTCATGGCAAGAAATTCAAAATAAGGAAAAGAATGAAGTGTCGATATACCACTTGGCAGCTGAAGTGGTGAGAGTCCTTTGAAACAATCTAAGGAGGATGGAGTCATCTATCAGGGAGTTAGATGAACACCATAAATGGTATGTCATCACGTGATTTTTATGATCTTCACCCGGGTTGCCATAAAATTTTGGGATATCAAATGGAAGTTTCACCGGAATAGGTGGCCAATTAGTTCCTTGGTAAATGGGGTCATTGGTTAAACGCGATAGGTCAGGTAGGTCCAAAGTAGCCAAAAAGGGCAGCTGCGAGTACTAATAGTATGTATAAGGCATATAAGGACCAGTATGACCATAAGGTGTACCAGGAGGAAACTGGCCATAGGGGTATGTGCCGCTAAGAACAAATCGAGGTTCGTTGCCATAATAAGGTGGTCCATTACCATAATAAGGTGGCCCATGACCATAAGGTGGTGGCCCACCTCCACCGTCGGGAGAGGGTGGGCCGCCTCCAAATGGTGGTGGTCTGCCACCACCTCCAGGGTAGGATGGGCCTCCACCGCCTCTGCTAGGGGGCGGTGGTGGTCCGCCATTGCTGCCAGAATAGGATGGGCCTCCACTGCCTTCGCGAGGAGGAGGTGGTGGTCCACTACCACCGCTTCCAGATGGGTAAGGACCTCCTCCGCTGCCTCCACCAGGATAATATGGTCCTCCACCACCAACATTTTCAGGAGGTGGTGGTGGTCCTCCGCCACCTCCTCCAGGGGAAGGTGGGCCATGATGACCAAAATGAGATGGTCCTCCACCAGAAGGTAGAGGTCTGTCTCTTCCAGAGATATGTGGGGGCACGCTGCCTCCAATGGGAGGTGAGGGTGGACCAATGGGAGGTGGAGGGACTTGAGGGACTGTAAGTGGGGGTCCATGTTGTAAAACATTTTGTTGTCCCCATAGAGTGTAAGGATTACCGGGGTAGGGTACCCCGTAGATTGCGTTTCCGGGATTGAGCTGACCCGACACAAGGTTAGTATGACCTGGATACTCTTGACTCGATGGAGTTTGAATTACGTTGGATGGTCCTCTGGAATGGGATAGCCCCATAGTGGAAGGTCCAGGAGGTATCAAATTAGCAATGGTAGGTCTAATGGGAGCTCCAACTATGGTATTATGGTTAAGAGATGGGGGTTTCCCCCAGCAACAACTTTGTAATCACTGGGTAAAGGTTGACCCAACACTGGTTGTTGATTATTCACCATAGGGTTAACGTTACTTGTAAAAAGGGTAAGGGGTAAGGATCATCCTCCTCTTCAATTTTGGGGTGGGGGAGGAGCAGGTAACGTAACCGTGATGGTCACAAGTGTGTTGGACTATTGCTGTTCAACAAGTTGGGCAGTAGGAAGTACTGAAATGGTCTGCTGTCTAGGAGATGCATGTGCAAGTTGACCAGTTCCAGAAGTGGTCACGTGTTGCGTGGATGATTCTGGTGACTCGAAAGATAAAGAGCGACCTGGGATGGGTCGATTAGGGGGTAATGACGAGTCTTGGACCCTTCGTTAGAGACTTGATCTCTAGAACTTCTCAACCATAGAGCGAAAGTGAGCTAATTGGTCACGATAGTAGGCTAAAGGGTCGTCTAGAGTAGTCCCACTGGGTGGGGGTGCAATGACAAAACGGGCTACTGGGTGACCAGTAGAAGATGTCCAATAAGTTGTTGAAGTACCAACAGCTCCTGTGGGGTTGTCCTAGGGTTGATTTATCCATTCCAATGACCCAAGCTCTCCCAAAGCAAGAGGAGGAAAGTCTTGTAAAGTGGGGATTTGTGCTTCTTCACCCTGTGGGGGATGAGAGGTAGGTGAATCTAGATGAGTATGAGGAAACAAAAGTCCTCCAACATTCAAAGTGGGTTTTCCACTTCATGTGACCCGACCCTTGCATGTGGATCCATCCTTACCCTCGAAAATACCTCTTGATTAAGGGGATATTCAGGTGGTAAGTTTTGAATTCTACGGGATCTTCTCCAAGGAAAGTCAGCCAGAATGACTGAAACAAAAGTTTCCCCTAGGGAAAGCTAAGAGAAAAGTAGACTAGACAAAACCCTACACAAACTAAGGCCACAAGCAAATTTATGTTATGAGAGTGGATTCAATAGTCTGGAACCTCACAGGATTGTCAATGCTTCACAACTTGCGATATACCGTAGGGTCCAACAATATGACGGGACAAGGAGGATTGGGACCGTACCCTTTCTTGCATACCCAATTACCTGGATGGTACGTGTGTAGTAGCTCCCCGAGTGTTGTTCACAGTGTATTGCTCCGCCAAGATGGCCAAAAGGTTAACTCAATTGGTTCTAGGAATCCTAGTGGTCTCTCCCGATATACGCAAGGTACGTGGGAGCTCAAATCCGTAGTGGTGCTATCTAATGCACAACCGTTCAGAAAGAGACCTTCTGATCTACTACTGAGCACATGATACACCCTTCGATATACGCCAAGTACTCAAGGTGACTTGGTGGGTACATGAAGGAGCTCGATATACCGATAAGTACGTGGAAGACTACAATACCCCCATGATACAGTGCTGGAAAATAATGACAGCTAGCACCCTTAACGATGTCGGAACACGTCTCTAACTTACACACAAGTTTCTAAATATTTTACCCTAGTTCTACTATTAATTTTATCTGCACGGTTAGGCGAATGCATGAGGTGAGTACATAATCAGAAACATAATGCAAGCCCTAACTACATGCAAAAAGTATGCTTTTCTTTTGATGAATGATACATATGGGAAGGAGAAATCTTCTTTTCTTTCCAACAATTTTACCAAAGCAATGCAATGCAACACAATCCCAAATCTACGAAAAATGATATTGAAACATTTTTTTCCTTTTTCAACAAAACATAAAATTTTCACAACACTACTAAACCAAATCAAAACATGTTTTTTCTTTTTCTTTTGTCTTTTGAAACACAATGCTGAGTAATGAAAAGAGAGAGATATTAAGTAGAGTATGCAAGCTTTTCACTTTCAGTATGATTGCCTAAAAGCGTAAAAAAACAAAAGATACGATGTGACTTTTTCAAGCATGGAACTACTTTTGCAAAACTTGAAAGCTATTAAAGTTTCTCAAGAAGATGAATGATTCATAATTTGTGAAAAACACAACCAATACAATCCTTCTTCAATTTTTCGAAAAGATTTGTAAATGAAGCATTCCAATTCATGAACAATTCTTCAAATGAGTTCGAAAATGATGGAAACAAAGTACCCTAAATCTTTTAATGGATGCATCAAAACAATAATTTGACAACAGCTATGCTTTTCAACATGGATTTTTGAAATGATAAGATCACTTGCGGCACTCAAGAACTTCGAAAATCTCAAGAGAAAGCGAGCACTCAACGAACTAAAAATACATTCAAACACTCAAATTTAAACAGTAACAAGCAGCACTAAAGCAAACAAGGCTCACAAAAATGAATGCAAAATGAGGTCTGGAACTGATCCAATGCACTTGATCAGATCAGGCTAGGAGAGGAGGGAATGCAAGGGTGAGTGGATGAAGGTGGGGGAGACCAAAGTGTCCACCACTACCAAAAACTCAGACCTATCCAAGATGGAACCCAAAACAACTCCAACAAAACCAAACAACTCAAACACATAAAGCAAAAGGGATCTCTGACTGGATCATACAGTCTAGAGGGATTATGCATACAAACCAAATTCAAAACAAACAGGGATAAAAGGTTCCTGCATGGAAAAAAGGGTAGATCGGCACACTCTATCCTTGTACACAGTGTGACGTCATGGTTCACCAATGCGGGGAGTGCGATGGTGTCACAGAAGGACAGTGACAGGGTTGTGATGACATGCCAATAGACAAAGAACAGAGACCAAGAATGACACAGTGTCTCTTTGTGTATATCACCTAGGTGCAACAGACGAGATCTAAGTTCAAAGATGAGTCACATCTCCAAGTAATGAGAAATAAATAGGTTTGGGAATGGGAATGCAGATCCAAAGGAACTTGATCAGAGTCTTCAAAGTGAAGATCTGATGGTGAAATCAACTTAAGAGGTAAATGACAAATAAAAAGGCTTGACAAGAAATCAACTAAAAATATCATTCAACTTGACAACTAAAAAGCAATTTTTTCCCCAGTATGGTCGCCATATTTGTTTGATGGACAATCCACTCAAGCGGATGTGAGCCGGATCTCCCTAGCTCAATCGGAGTCTAGAACAAATAGAATAGACTACAAATGGATTTCCTAGATCTAGTTAAGGATCAAGTGCTATATGTCTTACCTTTTAATGTGCAATCCTTTCTCCTGGATGTTGCTCCATGTCCAACAGTCGTCAGATCTCAGCTGTAAGACCTGTTAAGACACAAAGAACAACACAAAATGAGTAAATAGAATCTATACAATAAGAGATATAAGTAAACAGTTAAGCAGATAAACTACTCAATATCATCACACATTAACATAATTGGTGGAAAGCATTTGTATTACTGTAAATATGGAAATACATAGTAGAGACATAGAACTACAACCAAGGCTTAACACTGTAGCCCTTCTCCATCCAAGCCATTTTCCATATCCTCCCAAGGAAGTATGAGTCTCCCAATAGATGAGTAGAGATCTCTCAAGGATAATTTCACTAGCATGTAGACACTATAGACTTTCTCGCTTTGGAGAGGGGTAGAGCTTCACTTATATAGGACTAAGTGGATAGGATATGGATAGGGTAGATTGAGATATGGTAGGAGAGAGATAGGGGTCCCTCCCAATAGGTTAGGAATCAAAGGCCAAATCCCCCAATAAGTTAGGGATAGGGATCCAAGTCAGAAACCTTCGAGAATGAGCTCGAAGAAGCTATTTTTGCCATTTAACTGACTTCGTTGCACCCTAGAATGGAGCAAGGTGCGACGTCGTAGGTTGCATGAGTGCAGCCTACGATGACCTCTCAAAACCTAGAAGAAGCACAATGATGTCCCTTCTAGGTAAATGACTTAGTCAATGGAACTTTAGGGATGTATACACTGGATCTAATGGTGGTAATATTTTAGGTGTAACACGTTCCCTTGTGGATTTTTCTACAATCGATTCCGACAGTACACGACGGGACGCATTAAAATCTTTTTTACGAGAAGTTTTTCCAATCAAATTAAATGCAGATTGTAGATTTCTAACAACATGATTGTTGGCCTCTGAATTTCTAACTACCTTTATGCCAAAAATTCTCCTAACATGAGCTAGACAATGTGATTTTAACAAAGCAATAAACAATTGAAATTTTGCTACAATATTGGTTTTGGATTCAAAAAATCCTTTGATTATCTTGCTACAATGGAAATCAATAGTGCATTTGGGCATCTTACCTTCAAGTCCTGAAAATGAACTTTCATCCACATGAATACGTCTGGGAGTTCTTCATCATCCACTTGATAGTCGAGGCAAGGGAGTCGGCAAGGAAGTACGAGTCTCGTCAACGGTTTGTTGTGGCCCCGTTCGTTCACAAATTGGTCTTGCTAGGGAGTGTGTTTGCCATGTGTGTGCTCTTCTTGGGGAGGTTTCCAGTTAAGAAATCGTTCAACACCCATCCATTCATACTCAACATCAGGCAATATTTGATTGACTTCAACCACTTTGTCATTGCTTGTTGATGGATCTAAGGCACTAACATCTTGATTTCTACGGTTTTCCATGTACAACCTGGCATTTTCTCTTATCTTATGGGCCTTTTCAGGGGATAGCTCCTTCCTTCTAGACTTTCTTTTATTATTACGTCTATTGGCCATATTCAATACGTTTAAAAAAAAAAAAAAAATATCACCCTTGCAAGAATGAACAACAAATACGATATTAAAACTCGATGTGCATGATTATTAAAGATCGATGTAGCAATTGATTATGTACAATAACATATAGTGAGAATGTTTTCATATAATCTTAAAAGCTATTGATAATTTCCTAGATATATCTACAACAACACCTCTAGGAACTCAGTAGGATGGTATTGGATGGTGGTATGGGATGTTAGTAGGAGAAAATTCCCTACAAGGAAGAAGCTCCTACTCACTTCATTTTCATGTTATGGATGAGGGAAAATATCCCCAAAAGCTTAACAGTTTCCAATTCTTTAGGTGTTTGTGTGAGTTGTTGTAGTGAAACCATGAGGAATTCAACAGACGTTTGTCTACTAGATGGAGGAATGTGATTATGAAATGTTATTGATGGTGATGCAAATAATAATTTTTTATTATCTTCATGAAAGGTTCAAAGCATTGCTTGGTGCATGTTGTAGTTTTTTTTGGTAAGATGTTTTTATTGTCTATGTTGAAGATTAAGAAGACTAAAATAGATCTATCATACAATTCATGAGGAAAAACTAAAATAGATTCCATTCAAACAAGTGAATGAAGACTAAAATACATTTAACAAGATAAAATTGTCAACATACCTCAACGATTATTATTGCTCT